>QOCX01001055.1:0-42618 GCA_005959815.1 Sarcophaga bullata | reverse complement strand
TTATTGTTTGGTAGTATTTTTTCCTGTTTGATAAAGCTAATGATGCTTTATTTATGTGGGTTAAAAACAGGAATAAATCATTAATTAGTGTGGATACAGCCGTAAATATTTAAGAGGCCACTTTGGCAACTAGGCTGAATACAAGGTATATTTAAGGCAGGTAGTGTTATCAACACGGCTAAGTATTTATTTTTATTATTGGATTGTGGATTAAATGTCAAAAACAAGGCAAAAAGTTTGTTTATTTTTACTATTTATGTATGTTAGTTGTTGCTTTATTTAAGATTTTTCAGTTTTAGAAGGAGAAATAAGCAAACAAAATCAGAATGGACATATTACGGACTTGAAAAAAGCAACAAATACATGACCTATGACTATGAATTTTTTTTCGCTAATGTACTACAAATTAATCGTTACACGTGTTTTAAAAAAACTGTACTAGAATTCAATATTCAGGGTTGTTGTTGGAAGTGTTGTTATAATAATATAATTTTAACAACAACAACAGCAGCATTGAATTATTCACTACAAAAATGTTATATTCACTTATTTTGGAAATATTTTTTGTCTAAAATTGCAATCGTGAATAGTTTTCGGATGAATAATTTCCCATTAAATTCCCAAAAATTGCCTTATACTGATTGATGCCTTGCTCCTAGTTTCGTTGTTACTTACATTTCCTTTAAGTTTCTTCGACTTTACTTTTATTGAGATACAGTAAAAGTTCACCACATTAATTAATAAAACAAAATTAACATTATTATAAGATGTTTGGTACAGTGTTTTTTTCCTCTAAATGTTAGTAAAACGTAAAAAAATTCCATTAACAGAATATAAAATGATATAATGATCAACAGAATGTAAAGCAACAGTTTGAGTATCATCGAGTATTAGTAAAGACTTCGAAAGGCGTGTAAGACCACATCTATCTAAAATGTCATTAAACGAGAAATTTATTCATAAAATGAATAAGAACAACTGCAGTGTGTTTGAAATATTTTGCAAACTTGATATTTGTAAAACAGCAAATAGCAAACTTGATCGCCAATATAAAAAGATATTTGTCGTGTACAATTTATGAAAAAGTATTATTAAAAATATTAAGATGTGTTTTTTTATACTGAGTATGTAAAAATTCATGATAATATTTAAAAAATAAGGGTTACCAATTTACTTGGAGAAATAAAATTTCAGAATTATATACTAATTTAAAACTCAAATTATATACTAAATTTATTAATATCGCATTTTTTAATGCATATGTAAACTTTATATTCTTTATTTTAGGAAAATCCATCAACGCCTGCCACGCGATGTTCTAAATCTTCTATAATTTCACCTAAATTATCATTACGCAGACAAACTAATCGAAGTAAACGCAAGAAACGCAAAATGATGTCGTCAGACGAAGATGATGAATATAGTGATAATTAAAACCTTTTTAACCGAAATAAAAAAACAACTGTTATATTATAAACTGTTATATAAAATATTTTTTGTTTCACAACTATTAAGAGATATCCCTTCTTTTTATGGCGTGCACATTATATGAATACATGAATGTACATTACATGTATTTGCCATTGATATACAATTTTTTACAATTGATATATACGTTTTTAATATAAATATAAGTAAATCTATAGAGTAGATCGTTAGAAATAAAATATTAATTTTATTGTAGATAAATAATATAATTTTTCCATTGTAAATAAACATTTTTCCAATGCTAATATTTGAAACACGTTTCAACTAATTGTAAAACTCTTAAAAGTCTAGCTTAGTTATTCAAAGCTAGTCGAAATTAAAATATTTTCGCATATGTCATTTACTATAATAAAATTATAAGTTGAACAGATAAACTTTTATAAATATTTGTCTTTATAATGATACGTAAATAAGTTAAGTTTTCGGTCTAGCTTTAAAAGTTAGAAAAATAAAACCACTTCAATTATGTTTTTACCCCAATAAACTAAAAACGATTAATTAAGTAATTTTCTTAACATTATTGTAATTTACCTGATTTTTTAATTTTTGTTGGAGGTTTCCCTAAAATGCAACACTTACTTTGATTCTATTTTTATATTCTCTAAGAAAAATAAACTAAATTTTTTTCTAATCCGTTCAAGATNACCTGATTTTTTAATTTTTGTTGGAGGTTTCCCTAAAATGCAACACTTACTTTGATTCTATTTTTATATTTATCTTCTTTCTTTAATTCTCTAAGAAAAATAAACTAAATTTTTTTCTAATCCGTTCAAGAATTAAATCAGAGGTAGACAAGAAAAAAAGGGGATAGAAATACTTAGGCCAGTGTGGTAAATCATACTGCAATGACCCTCTCTTCTTCTAATATTAGAAAACACGGGATGTCATGGCTTAAGCCGCTTAGGTTTCCCAATATACGGTGCCCGACAAATCAGTAAGATTAACCGCATTGTAACTCCTGTACTTTCCGATAGTCATATTAGCGGAATGAAAGTAACTATTTTCCACCTCTTTCCTGTTGAGCGTGGATGCTTTGCGACTTTGGAGCAATTTTTCCCGTGCGCCATATCTTCTGGCTTGGCAGAGATTGTATAGGCTTACGATGCCATATAGTAACCTAATAGGTAGATACTTACTTACTTAACTTTAAATTGAAGAATCTGCGTTAACTCTTTTAGTGCTACGAAATAAAACAAATCGTCGATGCTAATATATAAATTTTAAGTTCATATTTTATTATGTCAGAATTATTTGTTCTGTATAAATTAAGACGCTGGCTTACCGCACAATAACGGTAACTAAGAAGAACGTTTTATTTAGAAAGACAAAACGATGGTATGTGTTTTCTGTCGAAACAAATGCATCCATACGGTTACATCACCCCCATATCTATCTATTGGAAACTGTTTTTGATTTCGTGGCGTATAAGTATAGTGTAAGTTTTTTGGATATCTTTCGGAGTACTGCGTAGGGACCGTCATATGAGGCTTTTAAACGGAGCTCTTACTGTATCGTCTCTGAGGACAACATGATTGCAACAAACGTAAATCTTTTGGTAACATAATCCACTTTGTACCTATCCCTATGACATCATAGGAGGTAGTTAGAAATGGGCGAAGTTTTCGAAAATGCTGTTGTTAATTTCTGTTTAGAATTCATTTTCGATGATATGATTATTCGACTCGTTTATATAAACCTCACCTTGCAACTTGATAGCCTAATCGTAAAATCCTCCGCAATTGATACTCCCAGATCTTCCTTTAAGCTGTCCTTAGATATAACATTATTATGGCGGAGTAATATCTGGTCCAATTCGTGTCTCCATCGTTGGCATTTTAATGACGTTTCATTTTCTATAAAGGATATTTGCCTGTGGGGTGATATGGAGGTTTCGTCCGTAAATGTTTAATGCCTAACATCTTTGAAAAAAGTAGCGAAAAAGATTGCTTTCAAGCTGTTGCTACAGTTTCTGCTGTGATGGTCTGTAACTAATAGCTTCTATTCATAGTGAATATCTATCTACGACGTAAGGCAGTACGTATAGTTGTCTTGGAAACCGGAAAGGGGCCGACAAGATCAATTTATATGTTCGACCTTTTGTCAAGAACTGCGAAAATTTTCCAAAGTACTCTTGGCGCGTCTTTGTTATATTTGTTATTTCTTTACCAATGTTCTTGCTTACGTGTTCACTTTGTTCCAAACAATATGTTTCGACATTAACTTGATTGAAGCTGTGGACGCCCGAGTGTAGTAAGGTTATGTATGCATCAAAAACAATAGTACGCATTATAACCGGAATGTAGGGGCATGCCTTCTTGCCATCGATGTATGGCATACGATTTTGCACATTTCATTACCTGGCACTTTGACATTTCCCAAAGTAAGTGATTACGACCTTGACTGGCATAATGTTCTGTACCTCAGAGCATCTTTCCATTCCATTATTGTCGATATCTATGGCTGAATTGCCTGAATTCAGTTGCCTTGCTTTACCTGAGGGTCATAAGCGTTCCAACCTCTATCAAATTCATGCAGTAGAGTTTGCTGATCTGTAAAAGGACAATAAACCATGTGTACTTATTAATAAGAATCGAAGTTACCTGATTGAATATATACGGCCCTTCAGTTCGAGATCATATGTAATACATTCTATCTCGTTGGCGGTGGAATTTTTTGAAGAAATCTTAATGGGTTGTCAATCGGTTTCTATCATCTATTTAGTACCGCTCCCATTACTTTATGGATGCGTCAGGTCATGAGTGCTATTGTAGTTCCTTTTGGGAAGCGCTAATTAATGTTGCCTTGATAAAAATCTGTTTTATTTTTCAAAACGTGCCTTCGAATGTCGATAGACATTGTAATTTCGTTATGTACTTGTTTTCTTCAAAGTCCAATGACTATCTGTAGTGGTATTTCCCCCCCCCCAATTCTGCGGCATGGGGTAAAAACTTGCTATTAAAAAATTCACTGCCGCCTATGAAACTACGTAAATTCTTGCAATCTCTTGACCCTCTTACGACAAAGATAGCTCTAATCTTTGCCGGGTGAGGTTTGATGGCCTTCACTGGTGATTACTCGGACTGTCCAAATACAACATACGTACATAAGTTTGGCCATTCTACAACCCTTCAGTCAGGATTACGGCCAGCTTCTCAACCACCACTTATGTTGTGTGTGTTAATTTTATACATAAATGGCGAGACTACAGTTTAAAGTCGAAACTCCGAACGACAGATTTTTTTTTGAGGAAACTTTTCATGGCCAATTTATTTAAATGCTGAGAGGAAGCCGCCGAAGAAACTATTTTCTTCATATTCGTTTTTGATGTCTGCCGGGGATTTGAACCCGCCTTCCGCCTAATAAGCCACACACTACCTACTAGACCACGACGGCTTCAAATGACACTTACCGATATTATAACTAAGCCCTGTGATACCGGATGAAACTAAAACATTCGTATAAATACGGGGAAAACGAAATCGAGGGTCTTTCAGTGTATGGTCCATTAAACCGTTGGAATGTCTGGGGCAAGCGTTACGTAGGCCAAATGCAAATACCCCGATTCAAATAAATCCAAAATGTTTAATACAGCTGTTTCTATCTATGTGTCTTGGAGGTGACGCGAAAGTCGTGATTACCTTTCTACAATCTACGGAGGATGTCGTGGAGTTGTTTTTGAACTAAAAGGTCTGAACGTCATCACATTGCGTCCACGATCCGTTCCCACTATATTACTAGATGCAAATGGACTCACCCTCGTACACTAAATTTCTCAGGCGATTGGTCTCGAATTTCTGGGCAATGGGAGGCCCTTTGTTTGAATAACTTCAGTTGGTGCTTTTGACAATGCCTGGGTGTCGCTGTAGGATTGATGAATTTCTGCCAAAAATTATGAAAGGTGTCATTCGTTTTGCGTATTGCAATGAAATGGTAGAGAGTTTGGTCAATGACGATCTAGCGAGGAGTGGGTTGTTCCGTCGACTAACGTTTGTTTTTATATCTACCAACTGTTAAAATTGTCTAAAATGTTCCAATTATGACGTTGGAAACCTAGATTAATGTAAAGTTTCTTACATATGTGGGTGTACTGCACGAGTAATTTTGTTTAAAGATTGTTTCAAATTTGTTGCTTGATCTTGGAATGAGCGCAACTTCGGCGCCCGTATTCATTAAAAACGTAAATGTGAATTTTTCCTTAATGTAAAGGCATGTTATGTTGGTGTTGAGGCTCCTCTTGTCTCGCCGCTAAAAAATGGGAGCTTACTAGTTTCCGATTATCTCGCGGAAACTGCATGGAGGTGACATTTGCAAACATTTTCTTTGCGACGTGTGGTAGTACCACAAATTGTCATTCGGTAATGTGAGCGTGATAATTGAGAATTTCTACACGACTTGTGAACGTCGCTGCTGCTGGAGAGTTATTATTCCTTTCCAAACGACCCCGCCCGAACTTTTCGTCAAGTTCTTGATAATACTGTACAAATCAGGATTTATTTACAATTGTTTTAACCTTCGTGCGATTCTGGGCGTCCATTATCTGTCAGCTTTCTTGCCAAATTATGTAAATTGCCTTCGCTGCTGCCAAAATCTTTGAACTTTACGCTGACCAATTCGCCGCAACCACAATGATTCGAAATGTTATGTGGCGATTATTTCAACGTCACTGTCTCACTATATTTTTCTGTTTTTTAATCTACCTTTCATCGCGCTGCAAAAACACGCGTTCTGATAAGAAAGTTATAGTCAATTTTAAAGTGAAGAATCTAAATCTAAATTTGAAATATTTTTTATCAATAAATTAATTATGAAAAAATATAAAAACATTCTATTCATTTTTTTCCTAAATATATCTAACGTTGTTTTCTATTTTCAAAGGAATTGATTTCTCGTAAAAAGGCTGAACGATTTTTTCATCTATGGATTCCCGCACAAGCGAATATGAGGCCTCACATCATGTAAATAACCTAGCTTTGGGTTGGGTTTCCAGCAATGGTGGTGGTTTAACCGCTACTTTGCGTAATTGTGCTACTGCATCGAATTTCGATTCCATTTGCGTCATTCATCTTTAACGTCACGGTCACCAATTTAGTGTACGAAATAAAACAATCGTCGATTTATAATATTAAATTATAAGTTTTTATTATATTAGCTAGAGTTATTTGTTCTGTATAAATAGAAGCTCTAACGCACACTAACTAAAAAACGTTTTATTTAAAAACTAACAGGGATGTGTTTTCTGTCGAAACAAACGATGCATGCGGGTTATCAGACAGTTAGCATACATTGTACGCTACGAAGTTCCTGTTCACCAGACTGCTTCTAATTGCTTTAATTTTATAAGCCTCCCGAAAAGGATTCTCTATTCTATATCAAAAAATAATTCTGTATACTTTTAATCTGGAAAAGTATGTTCCCCGGAGATAGTGATGGACAATAAAAGAAATAATCGATGCTTTTTTGATGGAATGCACTCAAACGAACATCTATTTATTACAAAAGACATTGATATTTTCTGTGCTTAGATTGATTTTTATAAATAAGTAGTAGAGTAGCACCAGCAGACGATTTATTGTACTGCCCTCAACCTATACAGTTGTTCCCGTAATGTGACCTTCAATCCTGTTTGACTGGAAGACTTCTGGATAGTGTTCGTCGTCTGAAAGAAACACCGCCTGTATATTAGTTTATGCATTAACGCCTCAAATGTTCCAATTACATACATACATAATTGGCCATTACAACCCTTCAGTCAGGATTACGGCCTAGTTTCTCACACCACTTATGTTGTGTGTGTTAATTTTATACATGAGTGGCGGGACCTACAGTTTAAAGTCGACTCCGAACGACAGATTTTTGAGAAACTTTTCATGGCAATTTTATTTACTCTCACAGTTTTTGCCAGAAATCTGCTAAGAGGAAGTCGCCGAAGAAATATTTCTTTTCATATTTCGTTTTGATGTCTGACCGGGGATTTGAACCCTGGCCTCTAGTCTAATAAGCCAACACACTACCTACTAGACCACGGCGGCTTCTTCATATTACATACATAATTGGCCATTACAACCCTTCACTCAGGATTACGGTCTAGCTTCTCATACCACTCATGTTGTGTTTGTTAATTTTATACATGAGTGGTGGGACCTACACTCTAAAGTCGACTCCGAACGACAAATTTTTTTGAGAAACTTTTCATGGCAATTTTATTTACTCTCAGATTTTTTAACAGAAATCTGCTGAGAGGAAGTCGCCGAAGAAATATTTTTTTTTATATTTCGTTTTTGATGTCTGACCGGGGATTCGAACCCTGGCCTTTCGTCTAATAAACCAACACACTACCCACTAGACTACGGCGACTTCAATGTTCCAATTATCTGTTCTAATAATTTGCCTGCTTATCAAGGAGTATACATATATAGGGCTTGAATCAATCCCTATCCTAAAAGAAATATTCTTTTATTCTACGATCATCAATAAAATACTGATCTACTGCTCAATTCATCCTTCTTTTAGCAGAGTATACCCTTTCAAACCATTCTTCGTACTCCACCAAAAAGGTCGGTGGATGGGGTGGAAAAATTAGTTATAAGTAAAAAACAAAAAAAGAAAATTATTAGATTTCAAATAATTAATAATTTAAAAAGATATACCTTCGTTTACGGGGGTTGATTGAATAGTAAAGTATTCTCTTTTCATTTATTACATGCAATTGCACAATCAGTTGTATTACACTTAAGTTGAACTAATTTAAAAAATAGGGGAACCAACGTGAACATCCCGCACCCTTTCTACAGTAGCAACCCGCTCCCTGGGCGATCCACAAGTAATATACGGGGTGCTTGATCGTCCATCTGTTAATAAACAAAAAGCAGGCAAAAAGAAAAAATGTATTAGCCATTGGCGCTTCAAACATCGGCCAAACGCATTTTCGAACCAGACCCGAAACAGGCTCGATTAGACCTAGTTTCTATTCGTTAGAAGGTATTTAGCTTGTCACGATGAATGAAAACAATATCGTTACCAACAAAATCTCTTTCAATGGTTTTAGTTGCGTTTATGTAAAATTTTCGAATAACGTCATCATCAATCTAGCGATTAAAGTTCTCAAAAAACTATGTTGTGTCTTTATTCAAAAGATTGGTTGCTTCGACAAAAGCTGTATAATTTCCTCAATATGGGTGAGAAAAACAACCACGACGTAAAAAAAATCGAGAAAAAGAGGAGAAAAAATATTCGATAGCCATAATGAAGATAAAATCTGCCGCCTGCACTTTCCTTTATATAAGGAACACAATTTGTAATTGTGAACTGTCTTGACTAAATTCTTCAATTTAGAAATCTATAATTCATGTCGAATAAGACAAAACATAAATTAATTAAGATGTTCTAAATTTAGACGCGTAAAATGACCATTATAGAATAACAATTATGGTAAACGTTCATTGAAGGTCAAAGGAGGCGAACGGGAGAGTTTAACACACAGACGTGCATTAGAATCTATAAAGGGGTAGAAAACGAGTAATGGATTCTAATGCGCTAAGCTATCTTCCTGTGAAGAATATTCTGAAAAATGGTTACTTTGACATGGATTGATCAAGCAATCCATCGCCAAAAGAACCTCAATTACAGTTTGAGAAGATATTTTTCTGTGTAGTAAGGAATGATAAAAAACTAAACATATAGGACATAACTCGTAGGTCACGAGATATGATACGAGTTTTTTGAAGCCAGGACATGACGAATTGAATACACAATTTTTGGCAATAGAATTGTACCGAAGAGCCATAATCGTGGTAAAGTTTCATTTTATAGGTGCAATTTTTGTTTTGTCAATAAGCAAATGGGTGATAATTTCACCAGACGGAGTTACGGATCTACCATACAGAGTTGCAGAGTTTCTTTCGTTTAGGTTACTATATCTCAAAAATAACAGATACTTCCGCATTCAGTAACACAGCGTTTTCTACAATATATAATACAATGTTATGAATATTAAATTATATTTGTTCATTGTACAAATTTTTTATAACAGATGTACAAATTTTATTTTTGTTTTTTGTACTCTAATTTCGGAGTTCCCGTCTGGCTATCCGGTGAGGTCCGTGCTTTGGCATCATCTATACAGATACAGAAAAATTAAACAAATATGAAAACTATTCTAATATTACAAACTTTATAAACGTTTTACTTTATTACTTTTAATTTTTTCGAGACAGTTTATTTTGAAACACAAATATTTTTAAAATACCTCTTTCCATTCTCATTTCGCTGTGTATTTTGAGAAAGTTTCCTTTGCCCCGAAATCACCTCTTAAGTAACGTATATATTTTCGATTGGAGTCCCACTTTTTTGGAATTGATAATGTCATGTAGTTCTTCGATTTCTAATTTAATATTATAAATACATCCATATTCTGGTAGAGGCTTTAATAATTCTATTTGAACCCCTTGCGACTTGCACACCATTTGTATTAATTTATGTAGTTTTTACTATTTTAGAGATATATTTTCATTATTTATATTTTTTAAAAATATTTTATTTATTTATATACAAATATTATATTATTTGACTGTTACTTTTATAAACTATATTGTTCATTCAAAAGACTGAACAAATATTTTTTTTCAGAGAACGCGACTATTTTTCGATATAACAAACTTTACTTTACGAAATAAAAAATAAAAGATAATATCGGATAAAGCATATAACTAAATAAAACTATGTATAAATATGAACGAAGAACAAAGCAACTTTGGGAGAACATTAATTTTTCCTTCACCCTTCTTCACTCCTACTTTTTTAAGTTTAAGACTTTTATTAAAAAAAATCGAAATATAACCCTTGTATTAATAATACATTGATAAACTTATGGTATAAAAATAATATCTTTGTTTGGAAAGCTTATATATTTGAATGTTCTTATAACCTTCTGTACTTTATTGTAGAATAAGCTTCATAAACAAATATAGAGTAGATAGCATAAGTCTAGGTAACCCAATATATTTAAGCAATTTTACAAATTTTAAGATAAATTTGTAAAAATAATTGATGTTATTATACCAATTTTTCAATTTATTTCTACTTTATAACAAACCAAAAAAATGTATAAATGTATTCAACAAAACAAAAGAAAAACAAGTGGAGATACCTCCAGGAAAAAAAGAGAGGTAATTTAATATTAAAGGCCCAATGAAGTAACATATTTAGTAGGATATCCCTCAAGCACTCTATTTAAACTATTTGACATTGACTATACCAGCCAGTCTTTTTGTGTTTCGAGTTGATATTCGCTGCCAATCATTAATACACAATGCCTTTTTTTTAGAGTTTTAGTAAGCAAATCACATTAGCAGAACTATACTTAGGATCACCGACCTGTTGAAAGCAATTATCATCACAAGTTGTTCGAAGTTATTCTTTATAATGTTTGAATATACTGTCTTATTTATTTTTTTTCCCACCCCTGGTGCCGTTAAAAAATGTACAATCATCACCATGCTTAACAACTTCACGCAACCTCTTTGTATTGACCTGTTCATTTTTTTTCTCTATGATAAAGCACACTAAATGAGTTTTGGAAAAATGTGATTTTTTCAGACGAATCAAAATATATCATTTTTGGATCGGAAAGATGGATTTTAGTATGGAGGAAATAATGAAAAACTTGATTCCAAGGAACGGTTATGCATGATTGTGGAAGTATAATTTTCTTGAGATGAGTATCAGCACTGGGTGCGGACAATTTGTAATTTAAAAAAGAAATAACTGTTAAGGCAGCGCATTTAAGGAATCGCAATAACAACTTTAACCAAGGCGCCTAAGAGTGAGCAATTCGTCTCGAAGGCGTTCAAATTTAGGTATAAAAGTAGTTTTCTTTAGAATATTTATTGAAATGACTTATTAATGTATCTATTTTGTATTGTAACCGAAGCTAAAGGAACATTATATTATATGTTGAAATATAATGAATATTTCCTTTGCTTAACTTAAGCAGTATAGGAGAAAATATAAAAAAAAGAGAACGAGAAATAACAAAACCAATTGCAAATTATTATATGTCAATAACTGCAGCAACAATTTAGTTCTTGTAAATCAATCATTTATAGTATATTCCATTTAAATCTGTGTTTCGTAATCTCGTGTGATCCAAAATAGTTAATAATCAATTTTTATCTATGAAGATCAAACAGTGTAGTCAGAATAATTAGCATTATTAATCGGTTCATTACATATATATTTAATACGTCCCACGTTTATAAGCTCAATTATATTATATTTTTCGATGTTGGGTTCCTTTTGAAGATTTATTTATTATTTCATATACTTTAAGAAAATACTTATCTATAGATTTTTATATACTTTATTACTATCGTTGTGTAATTTTTGTTATACAATCTATTAAGTGTTTCACAATTATAATGTCAACAACAACAAGCAATCGATTAATTTTTTTTTTTTGTTAATTTGATCACCCTTATTAAAATTTAAAATAAATGCAGTTGAGGTTCTTGAATATTATAATGGTATGGTATAGCAACACTTTTTAGCTGTTTTCAGATTATATTGTAAGGCCTCGCGGTATAATAAGTTAGTTTTATACATTCTACTTCTTTCGTTAATTTTGTAAAGGTCAGACACCATTTTGATTAATTTTTGTAGATGAAGTAAAATAAAGAATTTATTTTTTGAGTGAATTATTGTAGAGAGCAGTGCATTTTATTTATTAGTGCATTTTATTTATTTATTAAGTTTTTTAACATTCTCCACCACTTAACGTAATTAGTTATTACAACCTTTCAGTCAGGATTACGACTTGGCTTCTCACTCCACTCGTCTTGTATGTGTGTTAATTTTATCAATGAATAACGGGAAGTAAAGTTTTTTGAGAAACTTATAATGACAGTTTTATTTTACTCCCAGCGTCTTTGCCACAAATATTTTGTAGTTCATATGTATGTAGTTCTGTTCGAAGTATCTGGGCTGAGGTTTGAACCACGTCCTCGTGTCGAATAATCCAATACACTATGTACTACGCTACGGTAACTTTTATATATGTATATAGATACATAAATAAAAAACATCAATGATATACATTTTGTATTATTGTGTGGTATCAAATATAAAAAGAAAATGTTATATTTCACTATCAGCATTTTTTAACATAACGATTAAAGCATCAAGTGATTTCAAATTAATTAATTTCACAAAAAATAAAATTATAAATTAAAAATATTACTTAATTAATATATTAAAACTTATCATAAACTGACACAATTTAGAGAATTGCATAATATTAATCTTAAAAACAATCATACTTAAGAAAAGATTATATTAAATAATGTGATTAAATTGAAAAAAATATATATTAAATAATTACATCATGTGTTTTGGTGTCCGTTGAAAAACGTAAATATCGAGGTTGCTGTTTATCGTTTGGTTGTTCATCCCAAAGACGAATTGCATTAATATAAAAGTATCTATCAGAAATTCGTTTGCGATATCTAATGCTGTTAAGTTTTAGACCTCTATTATCTATCTAAAGAAAATTAATCTCCTATATAGATAATGGTGTTGTTTAATATAAATTATATTATGTAGATATATAAGAGAACAGCATTTTAATTAATTATCAAATGACGCGTTATAAATTTTGTACGAGTATTCAGATATACTGCAGTACTTTGTTCAAACGTAAATATATCTGGCTATGTTGTTATATGTAATTTTCAGTTTATTTCTACTTAATGTAAAACAGCTTGAAAAGAGTTCATATCCGTACGGCAATGTGGTTCTGAGGTAGGTTTTTGCGAGTAGCATAAAAATGTTGAACGGAGTATAGTACTGTGTTAGTCAAAGACTCCCAGCATTGCAAGGGTTTTACCACAAGCAGATAGAATAGTAAATCGAATATTGTAATGGACCAAGTATGAAATCTTGTGGTAGACCTCTAAATATTGACAGGCTATTGAATTTGTTTCCATCACAATAGACAAATTGACTTCTGTCCCGTAAATACAAAACAATAAGCTTAACAACAGTATCTGAAAAGTAGCACAGGAAAAATAAACGTTGTAATTATAGTTGTTAATAAATGCGATATGTTCGGAAATACGTATAGCAAAATCAAATTAACAAATTTGGGGTTAATGGTATCATTGCTTTGATTTAATTGCGTTGGATTTAATGCCAAGAATACGTTCTTGAATTCAAAATTAGGTAGAGTCATAACAATATAGGAAGAAAAGACATCAGACGATTTGTAATGCTAGAGGCCACCTTCACTAGTCGGTATATTCCAGAAATCTATGCTAAGTTGATTTACATCAACAGTGTTATTGAATATAGGACTACTATTCATTGTTCCTAAAGATCGAATATTTCCCCATTTTCTTTTGATCTTTCTTACATGCCTTAAAATGTTATATAGATCAG
Source organism: Sarcophaga bullata (assembly GCA_005959815.1). Classification (NCBI taxonomy): domain Eukaryota; kingdom Metazoa; phylum Arthropoda; class Insecta; order Diptera; family Sarcophagidae; genus Sarcophaga; species Sarcophaga bullata. The sequence continues at coordinate 28,701 of QOCX01001055.1, read as the reverse complement.
ACGTTCTAAATATTTTCCACATGTAATAAGCACTATTCCTTCTATTAATTGACATCCTAATTTCATTAGTAAACCATAGCTTTCCATTTCCTCTTTTTCCAGTCTTAATTGGTACTAATTTTTCAAAAAGATGCTGTATATTACCCTGTGAAAAAGTAACCTGGTCATCAGTTGTAGGCATTAAAAAGTTTGATTCCAAGGTATAGTTTCTAGTTCCGATTACAGCGAAGCATAATCAATGTTCTAAAATCCCTATACTTAATCACCTATTCCTGAGTTACTGCCCGAAAATCATATGGTAGGAAAAGATCGTGTTTTGAAAAAGCAGAAGCAGAGAGTTGGTAAAAGCATCCAATGGCACTCATTTTTTTCCTAATCCCCTATCAAAAAGAATTTTGGCATTAAAGTCACCTATTAATATAGTATCCGTATAACCAATAGTAAAACAGGATAATTTGTCTAATAAAGGTTTTATATTAATTCTAATATTTGGTCAGTAAATTGAACATTGATTTTACGGGTTATAGAGTGAGAGTTAATATTTGGGTAAAATAACGAAGGGTATATAAAAGTATAAAAACACAAACCTTTCCTATATTATTTGTATAATAAGTGTTTGTTCATGTTTCATGTGTATATATTTTTATAACGTTATAAAACGTATTTTATTTGTATTTTGTAATAATAAGGACTTTTGATTTTAATTTACAATTTAATTTAATGTTTAAATATAAAGTTCACAAATGTAACATGATCACAATTTCAATTTTATTATTATGATTTATTGAAAACTCAAATGTTTTAGATTACTTAGATATAAATTAGCTCCCACATGTGGGGCTTATTGGCTTTTTGTATTGTGTTTTTCGGAGTTCGATAATCAACTAATCAACCAGGATTTAAATAATTATCTTGAAGGTGTTGATGAAAGAGTGTTGATGTTTGTAAATTGTTGATGTGTGTTAGAAATGTTATTGTCATTATGTTTGTGAGGGATATTGGAAGTCAGGGTTAGGGTTGAGTAAATTTGTTCACTCGTGTGAACATCCTCCTAGGTCGGCAACCTGTGAATGAAGACAAATTATATTTAATTGTTCAAAAAATGGGGATGGATATTAATTTTTTCACTCGGGATTTCAGGGACTCCCCATGGGTACAGAATTTCAATTCCGACATGGAGATCGACCATGACTTCTTGTCGGGTGGAATCTGAAATTAGTCTTTGGGTGGGAATTAATAGCTGTGGGTATTTAAAGAGTGTTCGGGTGAATAATGGGTGTGTAAAAATGATGAAACATGGAAGATTGTTTGAAGCGAGTTAATTAGTGTGTGTATATGACTATGACCTTGGTTATGGTTCGAGTCAACGACTGTTGATGTTCGTAATTCGACAACTCTAGGTAGTCCATCGGAACCTGGGTGAGTTTTGGAAACACGTCCGAGTAACCATTCATTTGAGGGTAGGTTGTTCTGTTCAAATGACGAAAATCTCATCGACTCCCTCAGGACGTTTAGAGTTTCTCCATTTGTAACATTTATGGAGCTCTTTCAAATATTCGTCCTTCCATCCTCTGGAAAACTGATGGTGTTGAATTTTGAACATTTGCCATCTGTTCGCTAGAGTAATATTAAATGGTGAGCCAATTAACAAATGAGTTGGAGTTAACGGGTTCAGATCTTAAGGGTTTCACTTGACGGGCATAAGGGTCTTGAGTTTAGGCATCCTTCTATTCTAGCTAATAGTTCCTCAAAAGTATAATTGAAATTTGCCAGCTTCTTAATATGGGGCTTGAAGCTCTTTACTCCGGCTTCCAATAAGCCTTTCATATGTGGAGCTTCGGGTGTGACAAAGTGCCACGTCAAGTTTTGGAAGCAATTGGTTTATATAACCAATCCCTCCAACTGTTTAAGGAATTCCTGTCGCTGCTTTTAATTAGTTGGAATACACAGCAACAGGGCATCTCCGTCTCGAAAAGAATAGGGCAAATGCTCCCATAAATACTTGGGTAGATAGCTCAGATGTAGGCTCTAAGTGGATAGCCTTGGTAGAAAAGCAAGCAAATAAGCATACATAACCTTTGGTTATCCTACATGTTCTACCAGTGTAGGGTTTTATGTCAAATGGCACGATACCATTTGTATTAAATGGTCTGCCAATTTGGAGACGTTCTGTGGGTAATGCTGCCATAAATTGGGCAGTTTGGCGATTCCTATATTTCGTGCAGAGTACGCATATGTTGATCACAGAAAACATAAGATTCTGCAGTCTCGGAATCCAGAAACTCTAACGAATTATTCGTAGAATAAGACGATTTCCGCCGTGTATGGTTATAGGATGAACGTATTGGATTAATAATTTAGTAAAGGCGCTCGAGTAAAGTAATAAAATAGATTGTTGTTCATCTTACGATAAGGAGTTTACTAATCTTTCATTTGTGCGCATGATGTTCTCTGTGTCTAAGAAGGGTGTGAGTGTGTGATCTCATGCGCATCAAGTTCAATACTCGGGTGAGTTAAGTATCTATTGAGTCTTTCGTCAATAGATTGTGGATTTTTTCGATCCAGAACTATGCAGTCATTCGAATTCCACTTCTTCGAGTAAATGATGCGCAATCACAAAATCGATAGACATTTGACAATATTCTAAGTGCTTTAGACCATTTAGAAAATCTTTACAAAATGTGCTAGGTAGGGTAAGTAAAGTTCACAGATGTTTTCGGGTTTACGGTCGTAGACTAACGACTAACAAATTTTAGCTGCAGCTTGAGTTTCGGATGGTTTTTGGCCACTTTGATGGATCTTGCTTCAACCAGGTTGGTCCAATCCACCATAACTTGTCTTCCTTTAGTTCGTGTGCCTTGCAACCACTACTGGCAAGATCGGCTGGGTTATCATAAGAGATCACGTGACTTCAGTTCCTGGTTCCTACCGCTTCGGATATTGCAGACACACGGTTTGCCACAAATGTGTTCCAAGGGGGTTTGATGAGCCATGTCCAGAAAAGTATTGTGTATTGAGTTAATCTGTGTCATTTTTGTCAACAACACTGCACCACAAAGTTCTAATTTCGGTAACAAAATAACTTCGATAGGTGCAACTTTCGTCTTAGCGAAGAGTAGGGTTACGGATATATGTCTGTTTATGGGTATAACTCGTGCATATAAAAACGCAAAGTAAGCTTTTTCTGCAACATCTGAAAAGCCATTAAACTCAACTTTTGCTAAAGGTGAAGAATTTATACATCTAGGACCCCGAATATTCTCAATGTTATCATAAAACTGCAGGAACCTGTGCCATTTTATCGCTCTTGAATTGCAATATGCATGTTTTTTTTAGGATTTTTCATGATGACATAAAGAACAGTGTGAGCAGGTTGCTCCAAAGGTCATCACCATCATTTCATATTTATCAGGCGCGGAATTATAATTACAGTTTCTCCATAAAAAACGTTGAGATATTCTATCACTCAGTTGTATCAATGATTGATGAAACATTTTGCAAATATTCACAATAACAACAATTTTATCAGTTCGAAAACTGTAGAGTGGTTGGTAACGACGAAGTATATTGAGGAACTTTTAACAAGTTATCGTTTAAGGAAAAACCATTTACTTAGGCATCGGGCTCAAAAACCAATCCCAATATTATTTTCTTCTTGTTGGGGCTTGTAACTCCAAAATGAGATAAGTACCATTTTTTATTTAAAATCAGCTGAATATCTTCTGGTGGCACTTAATGGATGTATACCTCTTCGATATAACTATTTATTACCCCGCTATAGACAACAGAAAGGTTCTCGTCATGTCGAAAACTTTTCTCTGTACTTTTATGCTGGTTTAATGCCATTGAATAACTACTTGGTAAACTTGGCCCGTTAGTAACCATTTTCCAACAAGCTTTGTTGATGCCCTCTTCGCTCTGAATTGGAACAGGTTTCGGAAACACTCCCACAATTGAACAAATGGCTATAGACCAATCAGTCTTTGTTACTTTCTTCTGAAGACACTGGAAAGAGTTCTTGACGTTCATATCAGGGCGTTGATTGATCCGTCACTTATATCTTCAGTCCAACATGCCTACACTAGGGGTAAATCACTGGAGACTGCACTACCTCGTCTCTCAGGTGGAAAAGCCCCTGTACGTTAAAGAATGCACTCTGCCCGTTTTGCTTGACATTGAAGATGCATTCAATAACACCAACCCAGACGCTATAGTTGCGGCTCTTAATTTTCTCAGCCTGGGCAGGATCTGAGCAGCGGATCTCATCAGCGGTCTCCTCTCACCCGCATCTCAATTTTCTCTGATAGTCACGGTGCTATAAGATCTTTGTCGAACTTTTTGATTAACTCCACGATCGTTAGGGAGTGTTGCCGCTGTCTCGATCTTCTTTCTGAGCGCTTCAGTGTCTCACTTATCTTTGTCCCTGGACACAGCCACATTCCAGGAAACTGCAGGTGCACTGCTTCCGGAATCCTCGTCAATCGACTTGGGTATACCACTTAAATCGGTTAAATTGGCCATTGTGCGGAAATTCTATCGGACACCAACCTATACTGGGTCAATGAGGAATCCTGCTCCACTGCGAGACTCACTTGACACTTGGTGGATAGAAGGCGCACCAGCCAATTGCTCGGGTTAATCATAATGTCATCTCGATCACAGTGGCCATGCTTACAGGCCATTGTGTTAAGGGAAGACACGCGGAAAGAATGCAGCTCACATCAAACGACTTCTGCCGTGAATGCGGATCTGCTAAGGAAGAGAAGATTTTTATCCACTTTCTTTGTCAGTATCCATCTCTTGCGAGGTGCAGATATAGGTTCTTTGGCTCTCCAACCCTGTCAGCTTGACGGAGCTATTATGTCAAGGATATAGCTTCGTTTATCAAACTTTCGTGCTGGTTTTCCAGCGTAAGGTAGTCGTGCTTTTAATGTACAACACTTCCGCTGACCTCTTCCCCAGCTCAAGTGTGCTTTTGGTGTCAAAACTACCACTCCAAGCTACATTCTTCCAAAAGCTTTGGATTAGTAAAGTATTGTTCGCCATTTCACTCTAGTTGAAAATGGCACTAATTTAGTTAAATTGCTTTCATTAATATAGGGCAATTCCTTCACTTTCCAGCTGCTCAGGTTTTCGAAAGCCGAATTCTAGTTGATCAATAACCATATTAATATTATCTGAATGAATAAGAACGTTAAGGGTACAGTAAGCATTTGTTGTATGTTGCTGATGGCTGGAAACTGTGTTCGGAGAAAACGACGACATAGTTATTATTAAGAAACGGTGTATAAGTTTTAAGTGATATTGACGCTGCTTGCGGCGATGGTGCAGCACTGTCTGCTACGGTGTGTTGAGGGTGCGTATATCTTCGCGAATTACGGAACTCTAACGTTGTTGTGTTGGTACATTCAATAGCGTTCGCACTAAAGTTAAGGTTAGGTCGCTTACCGTTTGAGTTGTCTCCTGTGAAGCAGATTTTAATTGATGACAATTGCGTCTACTCTTAGGGATTGAGTTTCCGAAACCTGGAGGTTTAAATATTGTATCTGTTTTTGCCAATCTGCCGACAGAACGTTTTCTCTACCTGAGATTGAAGACTGCGTAGTTACATATCTGGCTTGGTTCGTTTGTAGACTCCGGTGCCTTTGAAGGACTAAGGGTACTCCTTTGTTGGTTTTAACCTACTTTTTTATTTGTCTTTTTCTAAGAATAGTCTTTGATGCTAGCTGTATCTTCTCTTGTTCAGGCTGGTCAGATGTTGCTGATTCTGTACTGGTTAAACTACTAAAATTGTGGACTACAAACTACCGGAGAAGGCATTTATTCCATACTTGCAGGCTTACTGTAAAGAGCTGCAGCTCTTGTAATTCTTTTTTTGCAAGAGAAGCAGTTAAATATTACAATAAATACAATACATAAAATTATACTTCCCGCAGTTTTGCACCTCATTCTTCAACAACAGACGGGCTTCCATTAATTATAAATTTAATTTCTATTTAACTTACAAATTGCAAAATAAATCAGTATTCAAAGGAGAGTGCGGAAAGGCACACAAACAGTTTATACATTTTTACACTTAATAATCGTAAATTTATTTAACAAAATAGCATATTTGTTAACAAACAACAGAAATAAAAAATGGACAAGATAACAGCCATCAAAGTGTTAAGGATTTAATGCAATTTTAATTTTTTAACTTTCATTAGTACTCTAGCTGATGTTGTCATATATTTCTTCCACTCCCGACACGTTTTTAATTTTGGTTATAAACTTTTCATATTCCATTAACTCTGTAGGAATGAGTTGTACATTGACCTGAAAGAAAGACAAAGGTATTGGTATTGTTTAAATTACATAAATAACGTCAATTGTGTTAAGAAAAATAAAGTATCTAAATTAGAACTAGAAATATTAGCCCAAAATATTAAAACGATTTTCATTGACCTACCGGTGCTAAAGCTAACTGTAGTAAATAGCTAAGTGTAAGCTGACATCAATATTTATTACTATTGCTTCTACTTTTTGTTCTTAATCGAATAACCATTTAACTTATAACATCCCTACGGGCTGTGTTACATAGTTGATAATTTAAGTAGTTTTCTTCTAAGTAATTATAAAAGGAATTTAATAAACTTCGTTCTGTTCTCTTCAAACTGCTCAATAACTTTGTACATATAGCAACGGCGACAACGGCAAAGGAGTACATAAACAAAATTGTAATCACGTGTCTGAAAGTGAAGAATACTGGACTAAATATTGATGAGTTGGTAGCATCCCTGACTGCCCGAGGAGTTCCGCTTACTTGTTTTGGCTGTTGAAAATTCGAAAACAAAACTTGTGGAGATGGTTAAAATTTGCTTTTACAAGACTCTAAATTTGACAACTTAATGAAGCCAGAAGAAAACGGATTTATTTCTAACAAACAGACAACAAGAATATGAATATGTTCCGCAGTTGTGTGCGAATTTGCTGTCAGTGAGATAGTTGACTGCAAATGGTAACAGTCATTTTTGAGGCGAATATGTGTAAAATTATAAATGGTGACAATGCAATCATAGCTACGGCGAGCTTATACAACAATTTGTACGATTAGATCACAAAATACACAGAAGGGAAAATTATGATGGCCATTACCGGCATAATTAGAGGGAGAAATAAAATGTTATAAATTTTGCGAAACAAATGTGTTAGAAGCAACAGATATACAAAGTGAAAAGTGGCGGATAAAGTAGAAAAATTAAATGTAAACAAACATTTATTTTGTGTTAAAAAAGGGGAAATTTGGAATATAATTTGGAAATTTTAATTTCTTCAATGAAAATTTTAAAAATCCTTAAGGTTTAAATATTAATGGAAATGTGGGTGATTTTCGGTTACAATGAATATATTTTTTTGTGCAAAAGGTAATTGAGAAGCTAAATATTACAAGATCAAAGTAAGACATACTGCACATAAACAATTTTTCTTTCTGAAATTTGCCAATATTTTTTAATTTCTTGAACGAAAAAGTTAAAAGTCATTATTATTATTAGTTCTTATTATTATTTATTAATAGTTTCACACAAAAATTACATTTTTTATTAACACGCGCCTATATAAAAAAACCCACCCCAAAAGCTAAAAAAATAAATAAACAAAACAGAGAAAATGAAAGAGAGACAGAAATACTTTTTTGGTAATATTTGCTATCCCTTTCACACTTCGCCAGTAACTGTCAACTTCCGTTTCCTTACTGGTTTATACTGTGGATTATATTGATTTGCGCAGACGACAAAGCAAAAAGCATTATTTGTAAAAAAAAGCTGCTAACTTGTGGCACAGACCCTTTGGTCATATTTGCCACGATAATTTTAGAAAAATAGGAAATGAAAAGGCAATTAAACTTCAACTGAATTCTGATTTGTGTGAAATATGTATCTATGGGAAACATGCAAAAAGTTCATTTAAAGAGGAAGGTCATCGTGCAAAGAAAGTTTTGGAAATCGTACACTAAGATGTAATGGGACCATTTGCTTCAAAATCTTTCCCCGGGGGATGGTATATAGTAACTTTTGTACACGACTATTCCCGAAAAGTGTTTTTATCGCCGGTGAAAAGCAATGCTCTGCTAGGATAAAAATATTTCGATCTGACAACGGCACTGAGTATACGAATAATCAGTTTGAGAAGTTTTTAACTCCATGTGGAATATTACATCAGAAAACAGGTCCATATACGTCAGAACAGAATGACGTATCTGATCGTCATAATCGCACAATAATGGTCAAGGTGCGATGAATGCTTATCGACTCAAATCTGGATGAAAAATTTTGGGCTGAAGCAGCTGTAACCGCAGCGTATTTATTGAATAGAATACCGTACAGAAACAACAATATTTGTCCTGAAGAAATATGGCCGGGTAAGAAATCAAATCTCAACCTCATCCGTGTTTTTGGGTCCAAGGCGTTTGCACATATCCCCATTGTAAAGCGCTCCAAACTACAGGCAAAATCTAAACCATGCATATTTGTTGGCTATAATATGCAAAGCAAGGAATATAGACTATATGATCTGGTGACAAAGACGAAGTCACTCGAAACGTAATTATTATTATTATTATTATTATTATTATTATTATTATTATTATTATTATTATTATTTTTTTTTTTTTGGAAGATCAGGTATGTAATAATCGTATAAATGCATATACATGAGCTGTCGATAAACATCAAGAAAGAAGACAGGACTGATTGCATAGAAAACACGTCATCTGATAGCCTTAAAGTAGAATATGACGTTGATTCAATAGATACTTTGACTTTTGAAGATCCGATTGAAGAGCAAATTGCTCAGAGGATCAAATACTATGTCGTAAAGCGATGGAAGAGGAAATGAAATCTTCAGCCTTAAATAAAACGTGGACGCTAACAGATTTACTCGATGGTAAGAAAGCTATAAAGAGCAAATGGGGTTTCAGGACAAAATACGACGCTCATGGAAATGAAATTCGCAAAGGCAAGGCTGGTTGTGCAGGGTTTCAGTCAGCAGAAGGGCATTGATTACTACTTTTGCTCCGGTAGTTCGCTATTCGTCCATAAGGTTTTTACTGGCACTATCTGTTAAGGTTAATCTACACATCCATCAACTTGATGTGGAAACAGCGTTCTTAAATGCACAACTTAAAGAAAACATTTTTATGGAACAACTTAAAGGATATAGCGATGGAAGCAACCGTGTTTGTCTACTAAAGAAAGCCCCTTATGGACTTAAATAATCCAATCGGGTTTGGAATATAATCTTAAATAATGTGCTTATTAAATCTGGTCTTAAGAGAAGCAAAAGTGATGATGGATGATGTTTTGATCATTTCTAATAATATGCGGACCACAAGTAAACTCAAACAAGAATTATCCCAACATTTTCGCATGAAAAAAATCTGGTGGAGCAATAAAAATCGATCAAACAAAATACATTCAGGATGTGCTAAAGAGATTTTCAATGGATGAATGCAATTCAGTAAGCTCACTAGTAGATATAAATCAGAAGCTCTCCCTCGATATGTGTCCGAAATCTGAAGATAAAAATTAAATGAAAAATGTTCCGAATATGGAAGCAATTGGTTGCCTACTGTATGCTGCTTAGAACACAAGGCCTGACATCTGTTGCATTGTTAATTTGTTAGCCGGTTTAGCACAAACCCCAGGAAGGCTCCTTGGTTGGCAGTGAACATGGTGATGCGGTACCTTAAGGGTACAATAAATAAAAATCTTGTTTACAAGAGTGGGGGCATTGACCTTGTTGGATACTGCGATGCAGATTGGGCAAGCAACATTGACGACAGGCGGTCCACAACAGGATATATTTTTGCTATGCAAGGCGCAGCAGTTTCCCGAAAAGACACAGTGGCACTTTCTTCGACTGAAGCTGAATTTATTTCAATTGTGTCTGCAATTCAGGAATCTATGTGGCTTTGAAAATTAGAAAGTGAATTAATTAATGAGACTCCTGTGTCAATGAAATTATACTGCGTTAAAAAGGGCGCAATCCAAATAGCTCAGAACAACTCGTATTCTTCTAGAACGGAACACGTCGATATGCGAATCTAATTCCTACTGATAAATATATGTCTTTTATTGAACAGTTTGGTCTTATTTAGATTTTGTAATTTTAATTGTTTTTGTTCTATTTAATGTGTAAACACCAGACGTGTGTACAAAACAATTTACTAGCTTACTCTTCACTAAATGCAATACTGAATTGTTCTCTTTTCTGTTGCTCTTGATTTTACCGAGTACACTGAAATGTGTATTTCTCTTTTATTCAAAGTGTACAACAGCACTTATTGATCTGTGAAGTAACGGAAATATGCTTTGTGTTGTAGGAGTATATTTCACTACTGAAACTAGATTTTCAGTATTGTCAAACGAATTTCAGTAGTGTTTACGTTGAAAAATATGCGTACAATTGTGCAGAGAGAATTCACGCACATTGCTTATGCTGTGTTATTTAGTTGTCGATCAGACTGCGACGAGTGCACATGTTAGCGAATGATATGCCATTTTTTCAGGTTTACACTGGAAAGATGTTCGGCTCCCGAGAGTAAAACATTCGGCACTTTCTTGTTCATTTTTTCTTTCCAATTCACTGCAAGAAAAAATGCACGTTGTGACACTATGAAGATGACATTTTTGTTGTACACTTCACACAACTGTCTTTTAAACTGTTGTACAATGGTTTTTGTGTGCACTAGATTTTTGCACACTATCTTTGCTTCACATTATTTGTATTCGCTACTACAATCAATATACGCTCATGAGAAAAATGCAATACTGTACACTTTTAAGCGTCTTGTGCACACGTTTAGTAAACACTAAATACTTATTCAGGGAAGATGTTGTTAATCGTATAACCATTTAGTTTATAACATCCTCACGGGCTGTGTTACATTGTGGATATTTTAAGTAGTTTTCTTGTAAGTAAAAAATTTAATAAAAAAAAAGAAATTTAATAAATTTCGTTCAGTTCTTTTGTAACCTTCAAACTGTACACATGTGTTTTATTCTTCTAAAGTAACACTTTTTAACATCCTTTACTTATTTTTGTATATTTCCGAGTAATTTGAATTAATTTAAGTAGTTTTCTTGTAAGTAAAAAATTTAATAAAAAAAAGAAATTTAATAAATTTCGTTCTGTTCTTTTGTAACCTTCAAACTGTGCATTTGTGTTTTATTCTGCTAAAATAACACTTTTTAACATCCTTTACTTATTTTTGTATATTTCCGAGTAATTTGAATTAATTTAAGTAGTTTTCTTGTAAGTAAAAAATTTAATAAAAAAAAGAAATTTAATAAATTTCGTTCTGTTCTTTTGTAACCTTCAAACTGTGCATTTGTGTTTTATTCTGCTAAAATAACACTTTTTAACATCCTTTACTTATTTTTGTATATTTCCGGGCAATTTGAATTAACCAACTTTTCTTAATCATTCTACGCAAACCTTTCGAAGAATAAAGAACATTTAATTTTGTGATCAATAAAATATATAACCTACTTTTCTACAAATCTCAGGAAAAGAAATCGGATTACAATACAGACGAAAAATTGATAAATAAATAATTACAATATATATATATATATTAGAGTTATCAACACAGTTGAGTGCTTTTTTATCGCTGGATTGTCGATAACTTGTCAAAAACAAAGCGAAAAGTTTGTTAACGTTTTCTTCGTTACCATTCACCAAACCAGTGGTTACAATTTCTTAGCACAATTGTGCAGAGAGAATTCACACACATTGCTAATGCTCCTTTAATCGTCGATCAGACTGTGACGAATGCACATGTTGGCGGATGCTATAATATTTTTTTTCAGGTTTAAACCCAAAAAAATGTAATTTTAAAAAATGCTTCTATTAAATCCAATGCCTTATACGTTTTTAAAGGACATTTTACGACATATAAATGATAAGGAAAGGGAACAGCTTTTTGTAGATATAAAGCAAGTTTTTTATAACAATTAAAAGGTTTGTTATTAATAAGTGAGGAAATTTATGAACTAGTAGCTCCCACCAAATATCTAAAAACATTCAAAATCAGAATAGCCAGACGACGGCACTCACTCCACCCCCGGGGGGTTGAACACCAAAATTTTGTTAAAAAGAGCAAGGCAGATTATGTCGCTGCTTTTAACATTATTTTGTATTGCAATTAAACATCCAAAGAAAAATTAAATTGGAAATGTGGAAAGAAAACTGGGAAACAGAATTTTTTTGCTTTAAATATATTGAAAGAAGCTGGGTGTTTGTTATGGGCACACAAATAATAAAAAAAAAAAAGTTTGAATACTCATTAAACAACATTATAGAAGTTGTCATACTGAGCTTCATTCATAACAAGAGTCATCATTACATTTTGCAGGTAATTGAATATTTCAAAGGATTACATTTCATGGTCCTCTGTTTCGCAAATCGGTCCCCACAAAATTTCCATACGTTATTATTATTATGAATGAAAATCTTTCCATAATGTTGTTTTCTACCTAGTGAATCATTGCCATCGTTTACAATGGGAAAAATAACAGCTTTTTTTTTTGCAATTTTTAAATGAAATATGTTTATTATTCCGAAGAATAATAAATGGCATCGAAAAGCACAATAGTTTGCAAACAACATTTGTTCGATACACTGCTGGAAACAATAATTACTAACGATTTTGCTCTGGGTTATACACATGCCTCTCACAAATACACTCACATCTTTATCATGCTCTCTTCTGTGCCGACGTCTAAAAATAGCTAAAGAGCCAGTTTTTGCGTGACATTTGAACATGAGTGATGTGGCTATTTTATGTAAAGTTGCATTGCGGCACAAATGCCCTCTTTGGTACATTCATGTTTATTTATATAAAACTTTTAAATTGTTGCATGCATATAATGAAATTTTAAATTAAAATAATAAAAATAATAATTATTGTCGTATATTGACACATGGAGGAAACGTATCCCAACACTATACGGGAAAAGTCTCTAATAAAACCCAACTAGTGGTGTATTCCAAATGATCTTGGAAACAAGAAATAGGGCTTTGAAAATTCACCATGTTAACAATGTCTAGGAAGTATGATAGATGTTGTGATAGATATGCGAACTGTAGTCCACAGGATCTCTTATAAAATCTAATAATTCAGTTTAATCATTCATAAATGATAATGAGCTAAACAACAATTATATCGATTATCAGAATCGATATCTATTATTTGAAATAGAAAACACGAAATATTTTCATATGAAGCTAATTTTTTGTATATAAAGTGAATTTTTTTTTTCAATCTACTAAATTAGTTATGCTAAAATTTTAACAATAGTCTGTTAACTTTCACACTTGGCTCTGTTCAAAGTTTTGTATCTCCTCTTTACTTCTCTTTAAAGAATATGTAGGCCTGCCAAGGGTATCATACCGATAACCATAAGTTTATTACCATCAACGCCAAAGCTTTTAGAAAAACGTCTGATGTTTCAATAACTGACAATATTATAAGTGAGTATATGTATTGAACTTGGCTTCAGAAGAAAACGCAGCACTGCTGAACAAACCCATAGATAAGTTGAAAGAATAAGAAATGTCATCAGTGACTTTTTTCAAAATTTCGACAAAGTTTAATACGAAGGCTCAGTACATTAACTAAAGACAAATAAACTAACATTGTCGGAATATTGAAAAGATAATATAATCGTTATATGTCACGTAGTAATTACATTCACCTTTCTGCCTTTGCTGATGACAATGTTCTCCTCAGCATATATGGGACATTTATTTTTGAAATCCTGTTCGCTTATAGATAATGTTTTATTATTATTTAAGATTTTTTTATTAATGTTTCTCAATTAAACAATTTTGTGGGTTTGCTTTCTTAAAAACAAAATATTATTTCTGGTATACTTTTTTATAAGTTTAGAATAATGTTTGGATGTTATATCAGGCCAAATTTTGACAAATCTTGCGAGCTGTTGATTAAATTCCTTTAATTACCTTACCTATTACTATTACTTCCAGACATTACCTATTACCTCCAGACATTTGCCGATATAAATATTTGAGTCTATTAATTATTTTGCCACCACTTCTTTACTTCGTTGCCAGCAGTTGCCAAATCACAAGTACTTCCTCGAATTTTTCTTTTTTCTTAATATGAAGAACTGAAAGTCGTCGTAGTCTAGTAGGTAGTGTGTTGGCTTATTAGACGAAGGCCCAGGGTTCGAATCCCCGGTCAGACATCAAAAACGAAATATAAAAAAAAAATATTTTTCGGCGACTTCCTCTCAGCAGATTTCTGTTAAAAATCTGAGAGTAATAAAATTGCCATGAAAAGTTTCTCAAAAAATTTTGTCGTTCGGAGTCGACTTTAGACTGTAGGTCCCACCACTCATGTATAAAATTAACAAACACAACTTGAGTGGTGTGAGAAGCTAGACCTGTAATCCTGACTGAAGGGTTGTAATGGCCAATTATGTATGTAAGATAAAAGAAGCCGCCGTGGTCTAGTAGGTAGTATGTTGGCTTATTAGACTAGAGGACAGGATTCAAATCCCGGTCAGACTCAAAACGAATATGAAAAGAAATATTTCTTCGGCGACTTCCTCTCAGCAGATTTCTGGCAAAAACTCTGAGAGTAAACAAATTGTCAAGAAAAGTTTCTCACAAATCTGTTGTTCGGAGTCGACTTTAAACTGTAGGTCCCGTCACTCACGTATAAAATTGACACACACAACATAAGTGGTGTGAGAAGCTAGGCCGTAATCTGACTGAAGGATTGTAATGGCCAATATGTATGTATGTATGTGTATGTATATGAAGAACTAAGTTACGTAATGTACTGCGTGTATTATAACTTTAGCAAACTTATGTAAATCAATGGTTCGACCTGCTCGAGAATTATATAGTTTTTCCAATTATGACTGACGATTTCGAAGTTCCCATTCTTCTTTTGCTAGGTCACGAACGGTGTGTTAAGTTTTTTAATAAAACTTTTGACCTTCTCTAGAGCGATGAACAACCTTTTGAACACAGCTGCTTGAAGCTTTTAATAACTTTTAATTTTTACATTTTAAATATAAATGAACTGATTTTGTTTCTATATGGTTTTTCTAAGTTAGCGTATTTCATTTACTTTTTACTGTCGTTGTGTAGAAGCATCATTGGGTTATGTACTAACATCTAGTACTGCAATACAATCAGCGTAGATTGCAATCGAGATATTATGACTGGATAAATTTGGCCGTCACCTTGGGGACACCAGCATTGACATTAATCATTTTGAAATATACAACGATTTTTCCAACACACCCAACTAATTTAGAAAAAAGAAGATTGCTGCCTGATTTTTCTTGGACAATAATTCTATGTTGAAATACAAAAGTTGACGAAAAGTTCTTTATGCAAAACTTCTATTGCCCTAGAAATAATATGACAAGTAATTTGTACATATGGTAAAAGAATCACTTCTTCCATTTCTATCAGCTCAACTAACACTGATATTTATGTCTGCAAAAAGGGCTGTTAGCATTTTTAAATAAACGTAACTATAATCTTATCACTTATTACAAAAGCATTATTCATGCGAATATTTTGTTTATGTTCCCAGATACCAAATTGCCCAGTACACAATCCTATTGAGAGGTATAAGAAAGTTAAAAAGAGGATTTTAAGAATATAAAAAACTCTGACAAATATGAGAACGTTTAATAGGAGAACTGCCTGAAAAGTTGTTACTTAACTTTGCACATTATGCATTAAAAACAAACAATATTTTCTTTAATTTAAATAAAGATTGAAACAAAATCACCATTCAATTTACTTTTTATAAGTAAGGTAGGTAGAAGAATTTTATGCTTTAAAAAATCCATCCATTTTAAAGTCTTCAATAAATGATTAATAATCTTTTAATTTTTGTCATTGGTATAAATTTAAACCCAATCTAAAATATTTAATCTAAATTACTGCAATGTATTTCTTCTGTTTTTGGCTACTACGCCAAAAGCAATCTCAATACGCAAAGCAAATCGCAATGCTAATTCATAGTGCTTTTTTAATTCAAATCTAAATTTTTTTTACATAACTTTTTTACTTTTTCAAATTATTTTATCATTTTATTTTAAAATTTAAAAATAAAAAAAAAACAATTTAATGTCATTGCGATTGACAGAAAGTAATTATGAAAAAAACAACTAAAGCCATATTTCTTATAAAAAAAAAAAAAAAAAAATTCGTTACTTACTGTAGGAGTATAGATGTGTTCTGCATTGTCAACAACATAACCTTTGGATTCAATTGATTTTTTAAGAGCCGTAATTTCAAATGGTCTACAAATAAACTGAAAAAAATTGTTTTTGGTTATTTATTGTCAATAAGTATCTATGGAAGACAAAGTTAAATTCCTAATAATTTATTGAAGTAAAAGAAATGAGAAGTGGGAATTATTAATTAATGACACCAAATTACCAGAAAAATTATTGAATGCAATATACATTGATTCCTCTTAAAATCGTTTTACATAAAACTCTTAATTCGATGCAAATCCATATTTTCGAAGAATATTATTGAAATAACTAATGAGGACATTTTTTTCATCGCAAAAGGGCCAGAAAGTTGTCGACGTGCATAAAATAATATAACATACATACATAATTGGCCATTACAACCCTTCAGTCAGGATTACGGCCTAGCTTCTCACATCACTTATGTTGTGTGTGTTAATTTTATATACGAGTGGCGGGACCTACATTTTAAAGTCAACTCCGAGCGACAGATTTTTGAGAAACTTTTCATGGCAATTTTATTTATTCTCAGAGTTTTTGCCAAAAATCTGCTGAGAGGAAGCCGCCGAAGAAATATTTTTTGCTATTTCGTTTTTGATGTCTGACAGGGGATTCGAACTCTGGCCTTTCTTCTAATAAGTCAACACACTACCCACTAGACTAAAGCGACTTCGATAAAATAATATGAAGGAAAGACAAAAATTTAGCTACCTCTGAAGCAATTATTACTTTCAACCTCCCCTATCGCCGTGAGAACTCCAAACCGAGTCCGACGCGACGTCTCTCAAAAAAAGTTTAAAAATTTTGAATAGTGCAAAAAATGCGGCCAGTGTGACAAGCGTAAAACATGTTTGCCCAAATTATTCCCAACTATACTGGGATTATCCTATCTTTTGGTAGAATAAAGCACAAATTTGTTGAGGGCGTCTTGGAGACGCCCAATTTCAACTATTGATACTTGTTAGCAATTACAATTCTTATTACCAAGAATTAACATGGGGTTTCGAATTTGAAAAGTCTTAACATAAAGGGATATTTCTATAGTAAGTTTACAAAATGTACACAGTAAGCTCACCAAATATTAAATTCAACATACATAATCTGGTCATTACAACCCTTCAGTCAGGACTACTACCTAGCTTCTTCCACCACTTATGTTGTGTGGGTTAATTTTATACGTGAATAGCGGGACCTGCAATTTAAAGTCGACTCCAAAATACAGGTTTTTAAGAAACTTTTCATAGCAATTTTATTTCACTCTGAGTTTTGGCAGAAAGCTGCTGAGAGGAAGTCGCCGAAGAAATAGTTTTTTAATATTCGCTTTGTTGGAGTTATATGATATAGGGTTTGAACCTCATAACTAATAAGCTAACACGCTATCTTCTATATTACGACGACTTCATTAAATACGAAACGAATAGGTGTTTTTTTACAAAACATTTCGTTGGAAAAAAAATAGGTGTTGTAGTCTTAGTATATGTATAAAGTCTGTCCCGTCCGACATTCTAAGGGTGATTTTAAAAAAATTTATTTTTTTCTTTTATGAGTGACTTCTTTGTGTAAATTCACACTAAAACTACTTTTAGAAATATTTTAATAAGTTGAGTAAAATCGAAGATAAGAAAAATTAAATGTGTGGAGAGAAAAGATGAACAAGATCACTGCCTCATCTACCCTGTTCTCCGGAAATATTTCTTGTCTCCATGCCTAAAAAAATTGGTCGGCAGAAAGAAAATTCGAGGTGAAAAACACTTATTGTAATGAGTGAGACATTATATATACACTATATGTACATATGTACATACATTTTTAATGACGGAATATTGGAGAAACGTTGGGTAATATGTATATAGCACAAAGAAAAAAATTGAATAATTTATTTTTCCAAAAGCCTATCTTTCATTAAAAATAATAATATGATATTAAAATATACGTGTTCCTCCGCTTATTAAAAAATTTACTCAGCTTGCTCCATCATAAATTTTTAAACAGAGCTACAGAGTCAACATAAATACTATGAAGGAGATATGTCCCGTACGTACGAGAATAATTAAAATTAAATTCAAAGAAAAACTAGAAATCATTTTTGGGTGAAATCAACAACAACATGAACGAACAAGATGTTAGGATTATACAGTTAAATTTCGCATCACGCTTCGCTAAAACTGGTGTTTAAGTTATTGCATTTTGTCTTTTATATTTTTTCGAAAATGAAAGCTAGCCTCAAATTCAATCTTAGCTCTAATTAAAGATCCAAGTTAGTGTTACTAGTTTGGGCTAATGTGAAAATAAATCTGTTTCATTTTGACTCTTTACTTTAAATGCGTACAAATGTCCTGTTCGACTTGTCCATATACATATATATATGTATATTGTATGTATAAATAAAATAGTGAAAACTTTACATGCTCCTAAAATACTTACGTTAACAAAGCCTGTTTCTTTATTTATAATTTCGGCATCTTCAGCTCCAAAGAGAATAGCATCTTCCATTACTTTGTCTTCAAGATCGCAATCTTTATAACCTTTAGTTTTGTCCAAAAATGCTTCAATGATACCAACTTCTTCAA
Organism: Sarcophaga bullata; assembly: GCA_005959815.1. Lineage (NCBI taxonomy): Eukaryota > Metazoa > Arthropoda > Insecta > Diptera > Sarcophagidae > Sarcophaga > Sarcophaga bullata. The sequence goes on along the minus strand of QOCX01001055.1, from coordinate 9,842 downwards.
AAATGTTATTCGTATCCATAATAGTGGCTCTGAAATATCGTATTTTCTTATTAACAAGTGGATATTTTTAAATGAAAAAATTTACCCAGATTTTTTAAGTATAGGGGCGATATCCATTTTCACAGCTGCAAAATTATCTGTATATATAATGCATACCATAAACACCTTTTGCTTATACCGCAGATCTATTCTATATCTTTTCATATCAGTTTTATTATTCTTAAATTTTTTTATGACATTTTGAATTGTTGCCATTGGCATATTTTTCCTGAGTGCTTCGTCCATCACATTTCTTAATTGTGCATTTAAGGCAGGATCCGCACTTCCACCTTCTTGCAAAGCTAACCTAAGCTGTCGGGACAGTTTTGTAAACACAGCAGCTTTTTCTCCATCTTTTGCAGCCTTAATGTGTTTTATGTTAGCCCATTTTGAATGTCCCGCGAATAATGAAGTCTTGCTTATATTAATATTTCTTTCAAAAGAATTGCATAAGTGCGGAATTTGAAGCTTTAGGAAATTACTGACACTTTTCCTCTGAATTATGGACAACATGATTGTCAAATTTGTCATATTACAGGGTACGGAAATAGTAATGATTAAAATATGCAGATTTAAAACATAATTCTAACGTGTGGTAAGATAGCTGTCAAACTAATTATGAAATTGCGTTTTTGGGAATTAAAATTTTTATAGATTTAAAAGTTTCATCTTTCTTTTAAAAAATATGTTGTTGCTGATTATAGAAATAATATTTTATTTTATTACATACTATTTTCTGGCAAAGATTGCAGCATTTTTTCTTACGTGTTTCTTTTGAATTCTTTATAACACTGAAATTTGACACAAAATTTAAAGAATCAAAAAATGTAAAATTACTCTTTTTGTTTTCATACATTTCGAATTAGATCTATTTTGCATATGGAAAACAGATGCAAGTCCTTAGTTTTTCAGTTCTATTCTAAATATATAGAACAAAAATGAAACGTAACACAATATTAGGGTAGGTTAGAGGACACGTACTTGCCAATTGAGACTAGTACAGTACCCGGCGGTCCGTTGTGCAATGGGTACAACGTCTTAAAGGGGAGAGGATAATAGGGAAAATAGAGCAAGAGGTGAGGAAGTAGGAAAGTGAGAATAAGAAAGCGGAGGAACAAAACCAGACCAACAAAATAATAACCGGTCTAACAATCGCCAGATATATCCACCGAATGACCATAGGCAGAAGACTATAGCTCATACCTATGACGTTCTTACACTGATAGAGAGCATTCAGCCCCTTCTTCATTCTTTCATCGGATTTTCCAGTTCAGCCAAGTACTTAATCTCAGAAGACAACGTAAGCTCCCCACCATCTAACCTCGGTAACCTGAAGGACTCAATTTTGTACTTATGCGGGAACAAAACGAAGTCTGTCTTATCGGAATTTATACCTAGACCACAGTTCGTAGCCTATGAGGATAAAGTTCCAAGCGCAGACTCTTTCAGTTTCCTCTGCGTCGACAAAAAATGTCCACCTACCAGAATAACTACATCGGGCCTTAAAGCCCTACTTTCTAGACGTCTTAAACCAACATTAGCCACCAGGAACCACAAGAGAGGTGTACCCCTAGTTGCACGAATAACGACAGAACATCCATTCAGACTCGAATGGATTAGTCTATTAGCCAGCATGTGAGTGATAAACCGCACTATAAAATCTGGGGCAAGCATATCCCTAAGCGAATTCTCAATTGCAGAATTGGTGACATTGTTGAATTCCCCCTCAATATCTAAGACGGCCGACAGTGTATACTCACCCCTAGCCAAGTTCGCCTCAACAAAACCTGTCTTATCATGAGCGTTCTTAGCCGACTTACCCCTAATGTAAGCATGTTGCGGCCTACTCAACAGAGACCGGTACATGTTTGACATCAAATATAGATCGATAAGTCTCTCTAAACCTTTCAAAATGTAAAATAAGAGCGACATCGGTCTATAACACTTAGGACCGACGTGATTGGGTTTACCGGCTTTCGGTATAAACACCACAAGCTCATATTTCCAACCATTAGGCATATTACACCACCGAAGATAGTCTTTATACACGCCCACCAAGTATTCGTATAATATAATAATAATATATATATCACCAGAAGGCTGAAGGGGAGCTGGAAAGATACCATCAGAACCAGGAATATTAAATTAAATAATTTAAAATAAAATGAGGCACTTGTGACAAAGACCAAAAAATCCGATTTTAAATAATAAGACCGATGACGATTGAGTTTCTACTTCAACTGACTTTTTATTTTTTAGTCCTAAATATTCCGTTCTTACTACCAATACATAATAATCTAGCCTAATACTAACGGTTAAAGGACATTCAGCAACTCCGTTGCTTTATCTGCCTTTGTAATCGATATTATTTATCCATCGACTTTAATAATAATTATATTTTTCATTATGTTATATTAGGGTAGTTCATATTTCTAAAAATAGTATTATATATGCAGTTTATATTCATAGAATTCTCTTGAAGGCGAAGACTAGAATCTTCGCCTACGAGAATATTCATCAGACTGTTTACGTCGCTATATAAAAGGCAAAGCAAATCATGAAAAGTCGGATTTAAAGTTCAGTCAATCCTGTGTGAAGACGCGTTGCGTGTGAAGTAAACCAATCGTGGTTTGAAGATCTCCGTTACAAAGATCTACAAAACAATTGTGTAATAATTATTTTTGTTTATCGCAAAGGGCATAATGATGTTAGAATCAGTTGTGAACAGTGTCACACAAAATTATGTGATTAATAAAGGAATTAATTAAAATTAAACACAAATTTATTTTTATTTTTATGTGCAATCTATGAGCTCATATTTCAAACGATTTTAAAAGGTAAAAACGTAACAGTATTATTATAAATTCATTTAATTCTTATTATTGACTATTATATATATATATTAAATATATTATTTATTTATAAAACTTATTTATAACTACTATAGATGTGGCTCAACATTCCGGCCCCATTAAAGGACTGAACGTCTTCACTTACATGGTAGAGGTGCTAATTTTTGGACCGGGCGTTAAAGACGCCGTTTTGAGTTCTAACGTCCGTACCTCTGACCTTTGATTACGGCCACGATTCTCCCTGTGAACCAATGCTGTGGCGGGCGATTGTCTTCGTGGACGATTACCACTTGACCTTCTTCGAGATTGGGCATTCCTTGATGCCACTTGGTTTTGCTCTGCAGCCCGAGGATGTAGTCGCGAGATTAGGCCTGCCAGAATGTCTGCTTGAGATTGCAGAGCAGATGCCAGTGCTTGCTGGTGTCAAGGCTTCTCCGTCGTTGGGGTGCAATTTGACGACTGTTGAGCACCGTCTCTACTTCTGCGAGCATTGTTGTTATCTCTTCTTGCGTGAGCGCCATGTTACCCACGGCTCGCAGAAGTAAGAACTACTCTTGTTTGACAGGGGCTTCCCATAGTCCTCCGAAATGCGTTGCCAGAGGTTGTATGAACCTGAACTTCATCCCAGACGACGCTCTTTGAGTACTTGGCTGACTCCGACGAAACTCGTCGAGTTATCACAGTATACTTCTTTGGGTAGACCTCTCCTGGTAGTAAACCTATTAAAAGACATAAGAAAAACTTCAGAGGAAAGATCAGAGACTAATTCTAAATTTACTACCTTCGATGTGAAACACACGAAAACCGCTATATACATTTTTAATGTATATACATTTAATTAACTATTCTCTTACATTCTTCTTTCGCATTATCAACTAAATATTCTCTCGCGAAAGAGTTATAAGTGCTTTTGTACCAGCATGGCAATTTTCCAAATGCAAGTTTCGCAAATAGAGAGTGTCAAAGCTATTCTTTTCGGTAATAATAGTGGAAACATGGTACTATACTTCAAGTCTGTATTCAGACTTCCACCTATCCTTATTAGTGAAAATTAATTTCCTCAACAAATGTATGTATAAATGGAGTTAAATGGGCAAGACAAAAGATTTCTAAATCCTGAGTATCTTCTCAGAAAAACTAGTTTTCTGTGGATCCTCTACTGCAAGAAATACATTTGTTTTCCTTTTTTCCTTATTTAGTTCTTTGTTAACTCTAAATGAGTGTTAACGGGCCGTGAAGAATGTCATTTAATAAGAATAACAGTCCCTCAAACCGGATTCATGGCTTCAATTCCTGGACGTCACATCCTCGAGAAACAATATCAGCTGGATTACGGTCAAATGGCACATGTCTCCATGAAATTTTCTCTGACCACTCTTGAATCTCAGCTACTCTATTCGATACAAAAGTAGCAAGTGATGATGGATGTGTCTTTATTCAATGAAGAGTTATTCTGAATTTGTCCAGTAATAAACTTGACCGATCTTAAATTTCAACATAAGTTTAATTCGAGTCTACAACTTAGCTAATAGGTGTGCAGCACACAGCTCAAGTCTCGGAAGAGATTTTGTCTTAAATGGAACAACCTTCGATTTTCCTGTGAGTAGTTTGGCAGTAACTTTGCCAGACTAGAAAATTCTGACATAAATGCAACACCCATATGTTTGCATTTAGGCATCAACAAATCCATGTATTGGGTTGTTTGCCGTGGAAGTTGTTTGAACGAATCTTCGGATTGTTATTGAATCGATCTCCATTAAATTAGATTTGAGATTTTTCCATGAAGTATCAAGCCTCATTCGAATCGATTCATCCCAGTCAAACTTTTGAATTCAAAGTTCCTGTAATAATATCTGGGATTTTATACCAATAGGGCACAACAATAGGTTTTCACTTTGTAGAGTACTAATAAATTTAGGATGATTCGAAAACTCTTTCGCAAGATTAAAACCAGCTGAATTTAGAACCTTAGTAACTTCATTATTTGTAATCAGATCCTCATTCATTGTAATCAGATCCTCCACGTAAAAATCACTGTGAACAAGATTTGAACCAATAGGCAAAGTCTTTTTGTACAAATCGCTCAATTCAATAAGACATCTTATAGCTAGAAATGGGACAGAAGCTATGCCATAAGTTACAGTGTTTAATTGAAACACCTGTAAGCTATGCGATGGATTTTGTCTCCAAAGTATTAATTGAAAATTTCTATCGTTCTCGTCGATTAAAACTTGACCGTACACTTTTCCGATATTTGCAGTGATTACGTATCAATGTACGAAAACGGATAAGTGTAGAATACAGTTCTTCGTGAATAGTAGGACCAACCATTAGCAAATAATTCAGTGTCACATGAGAAGAAGTTCTACACGAAGCATCGAAAACTACTCGAAGTTTAGTAGTTGTACTTTGAGGCCGCAGAACACATTGATGGCGAATGAAATAGTGTGGTGAATCTGGCATATTATCTAAATGTGACATATGTCAAAAATTGAAACACTGTTTCAAGAAGTCATGATAAATATTTTTCATTGGACAGTCTTCTCTCCAACGACAGAAATCATCTTTTCGCGACTTCAAACCAAGAATCCAACAATTTTTTTTATCAGATTTGAAAGGCAGTGAGACTACAAATCGTCCAGGCGCTAAACGTCGCATCGAATTTTTAAATTTATCTGCACATTGTTGCTGCTCCTCTGAATAAATTTTCTCTGATTCATTTGGAAGCTCCTCCAGTTCCCAGAACTTCTTGACTATCGAATCAATATTGTTCTCGTTTTCTATCGAAGTACTCTAGTAACAAACACTATTATTAATGGAGCCCTTTGATTGTACTTTCCTATGACAATCTAACCAACCGAAGTTTTCCGAAGAATTGGGAGACTGGGGCCAGATTTTCTCTGATCAGCACACATTAACTCGAAGAAGATTTCTGCTCCGATAAGCAAATCAATTTTCCATGGTTTGTGGAACTTTATACTTTTGGGAATATGTAAGCCGGTTGTATTTATTACACTATCTGGTGGGGAATAAGTTAGTGAATTAAATAAAACAAAATTTTGCATTAAATTGAGTACAGTTAAGCCAGTCATTAAATTTTGTTGAGAAATTTTTTTTAAATTTTGTGATCACGCTGTAATCAATTTATCAGAGCGAATTTATCAGACGAAGAATAATTTGCTGATCCATTTAAAGTCGATGTTTGTTCAGTGTAGTTATTATTTGCATTTGCGCTTGTGTTGTACTTATGCAACAATGAATTATGGGAGCTACCATAAATACTGCACTTCGATGATGTACACCTTGCTACTGTGTGTCCCCTTTAGAGACAATTTATACTTGCTGGGGCAGATTTATTAGCGTCAAATCTTCGACTTACTGGCTCTGCAGGGAATGAAGGACAATTGTTAATACTATTATTCCTTCTCGAAAAATTGTCAGTTTTCTGATTATCAAACCTCGGACTTCAGCTTGAAAACCCATCAGCTGCAATATGCTTATATCGTTTGTTCAACTCGGATTCACAGTGTGACCAAAGTGGAAGTTTCTCGAAATCAAGTTGTTCTTCCCATTTCGATTTGGTGACTGGATCTACTTTTGATATTACTAAATGTATGAGAATGGCGTTTGTAATCCCCTTATAGTCACCAATTGGTAATAAAGAATCCGATATTGCGGATACCCTACCTATCACACTTCGCAAAGCAATAGCTGAAGGTTTTGGAATTTGTGACATATAGAAAAGTTTTCTTATATTATCGAAAAATATGAGACTTTCATTGTCATAAACCTTCTTCAAACTTGCTATTGCTTTGGGCTAATTTTTTTTGAAGTCTGAAAAGCTTTCACTGTATCCAAAGCTTCGTTGGACAAGCATGATATTAAATTATTAAATTTTTCAATGCCCTTCAACGCGAAGTTTTCAAACAAACTCATAAAATTTCTATAATCGGAATATTTTCCGTTAAACTTGGGGGGTTTCATGTTTGAGAGCCTCGACTGGTGTGGTTGCCCGAAAAAGGACATTTCTGGCACATTTGATTGCCTATTCTTAGCCAGAAGACTCAAAAACAATGATGTGGTGGTCACACAAATGTCTTTAAGCTCAGCTGCATCATTGTTTTCGGGATCCAAATTATCCACATCAGACTGGTCAACATAATTTCTCAATATATCCAATTCGATTGGGTTAAAAGAAATTGTCTTTTCCAAAATGGATTGGCGAATTCGACAACCATAGCTTTCTTCGAAATCAGCTTCTCCAAACTTTCCAATTTGGAGGGAGAATCTTGTCTATTCCTACTAGTCATTTTCAATTTTATGAACGCAAAGCAAATCAAATATGACCAAATTAATTTATTGGGTAAATGAAATTCCCAAAAGACAAATGATTTGCGTTGAACTAGTGGATTTAACGAACCTATTAAACTCTCGCCGGTTATAAAATATTCGGATTTGTTTCCGATTTCAGTTCTGTTATTCGCGACTCTGTACAATCAAAATAATTTAGGGACAATATATGTCTATTCACATCACAGCCTTTAATAAATATAAAATTTATCAAGTCAAATTCTCTAATAACGAATTTACCATTATAAAACGAGTACACTATTTTATTAAAGGCCACAACTACGAACTATTTGAAATATAAAGGTAGTGTGGACACTCGATCGCATTCGTAATGAATTATTATCTGAAAATTGAATTTCGTAGACAGTGTCACACTGCAAACAGCTGTGAAATGTACGAGTATATACTGTAAGTGGTAAAGGAAACGGAATAGAACACTGATCATATGAAATTTATATTCAGCGAGTAAACAGAACGAGAGCAAACAAAGAATAAGAAACTATTTGGTTAAAATTAACAATTCTAACAAAAACCTAACGAGTATAAAATATATTATTTTTGTTCAGCCGTAGTCTAGTAGGTAGTGTGTTGGCTTATTAGACGAAAGGCCATGGTTCGAATCCCCGGTCAGACATCAAAAACGAAATATGAAAAAAATATTTCTTCGGCGGCTTCCTCTCGGCAGATTTCTAAAAAAACTCTGAGAGTAAGTAAAATTGCAATGAAAAGTTTCTCAAAAATCTGTCGTTCAGAGCCGACATTAAACTGCAGGTCCCGCCACTCATGTATAAAATTAACACACACAACATAAGTGGTGTGAGAAGCTAGGCCGTAATCCTGACTGAAGAAAATAAAATAAATATATTTTATTCTTGTTACCTCGGATTCGGAACTAATTTCAGAAGTACGTTCCTTTTTACAGATGATACAGAGGCAACGTGGCGTCTGGGCAAAAGTTGGCAAACTTTCTTCAAAATAATTAGTTGAGGGCACATTTGGTAATCACAGATGTAGTGTTGATATGATGGTGTGATGTGTGTTTTATTTGTTTTTGCTTTTTCACTACACTACACTATGTTAGTTTTATATATGTAATATGTAAGTTAGTTTGTAGTTATATATTCTTATGTAGTGTATATATTCTTTTTATAATATTTTAATTTGTACACTATTTTTTCTATTTTTTATTTTATTTTATTTTTTTTATGTGTTTTTGTAGGTTTGGTTTTATATGTTAACTGTTATAAAATAAAATTTATACTCTCGCATATATTTTATTTTAAATAACTTAATATAGTAATTTTCAATATTATATTTTGTCTTTTAGTGAACTTATTTGAAATAAATTATCAATTTAAATTTATATTTTTGTTTTATATGAGATTAATAACCACTTTTTTCTTTTAAATTCACTTAATCCTTTCTCGGGCGCCAAAATGTTTGCCCTTAATATTTTATAAGGGGGAAATTAAATTAAATAATATATAGACCAAATTATCCGATTTTAAATAACAAGACTATATGAGCTACTAGTCCTATATATGACTGTTGGAAGTTTGTATGTTTGAATTGGATCGTTAACATGTTTCCTCCGCAGAATACACTGCCAGTAACTGTCAGTCTCATCCACTAGCACTTGTCTGTACATTTTTGCAATATCTGCAGATACAGCATACTTATGATATGGAAAGCGACAAAGAATTGCGAAAATGTCTTCATGAAGATTTGATTTTCCATTAGTCGTAACACAACAGGCATCAAATACAACACGCAGTCGAGTGGTAGTGCTATAAGATTTAATTACACAGTGGTGTAATTTTTGTTGGAGCCATATGCTTTAGGTATTCCTCCATAAATTCTTTGTATTCATTTCGAATACCCTTGTCACGGGCAAATCTTAACTCCAAATATGTAAATCATCTAAGAGTAAAAGGAAGCACTTTAAATGGAAGGCGAACAATAAATTTGTTTGTAATGGGGCATCTTTTGACAGTCTCCAAAAATAATTTTTTAATGCTATTTCATCTGCCGATATTATGGCTCCAGAATGGCTCCAAAAGATTATCAAGTGTCAGCTTATTAGATGCTGCAATGGATTGGTTATATTTTACATTTGGTTGCATTGGTGATAATTTCGTTACATCACAATCTTTTTTTTTGTAGCCGCCATACTAACATTTTCTTGGGGTTCAGATTTTTCATGTGTCAAATCTTCCGTTGATATTGTATTTCATTTGTTGTTTGGTGTGCTGATTAAGCCTGATCCTATCCAACTTAATTTTGTTTTCATAAGATTTATTTGATTTGCCATCTTAAATATTTCTACGCCAATGAGCAAATCAACTGGACCCGGAACGTTAAAGGTTTTATCGGCTAACTTTATATTCTATGATATATTCAAAGAGTTTGTGTTTAAATGCTGGTGTGGATGATTCGATGATATTGACGGGATAATGACGGCNACTTTATATTCTATGATATATTCAAAGAGTTTGTGTTTAAATGCTGGTGTGGATGATTCGATGATAATGACGGCATTAAATGTTTATTAAAATTCAATGGTTAACGACTTAGCTTTAAGAATGCACGAATAGTTTGCGG
>QOCX01001054.1:29738-45212 GCA_005959815.1 Sarcophaga bullata | reverse complement strand
AAGTATACAGGATCCAGATTAACACTCTTAACTTATCAGTCAGTCTCGCTGCAAAGCACTGCAGAAATTCATAGTGTCCAGGGGATAGTCAAGGAGGAAATTGCTAATCACTTGATTCCTATAATGAAATAGAATGAGTAGACCTGATACTAAAAAAAATTTAATTGCCTGCGTTTACATCAAACAAGATATTAAAATCCAGTTTTAAGACTTATTAAATGCTTAATAACTGTGCTGCAAGTTCATGGGAATTGCTTGGTGAAGACTTTAATGGCGCCCTTTGTCACTTACTGCATCTGAAGGTGTTTAATCAAAACAACATTAGAAAAGAACATAAAGTGCATAATTTCAGGGCATGTGCATACATTTTTGAGAAATCAGAAGTGGAAAGGATGTGTGAATAGGTTGATATTGCCATCACACACAAGATGAAATTATAAAACATCTTCTGTTTATTTGTAGGCCTCCTTAGGACGTTATTTCCTTGTGAATCTCAACTTACATATATGATAAGGGGAAGGCATTTTCAGTCAGCTGTATGCTTTAGATGGTTTTGCCTTTTTTGGAAACGTTTTAAAGCCACTTTATGAACACATCTGGCACAGTCCTTGTAATTCATGTAAATTTCAATACGCAAATCAAAGTTTTTCTTTTGAAAGCGAAAAAAATAATAAAAAAACGAAATTCTTAGTTTTATTAGGACAATAAAAATATTAAATTTGTTCTAAAGTTGTGCGTGCAATATTGTAAGAATCCACAGTTGCCTACAGAGTAGAGAGTAATAAAGGATACAAGTATGGCTTAATAGGACTGAAAAGCCATGAAATTGCTTAGGAATTCAATTTAAGGAATAGATGTGGTGGATATTATTTATAGAAATGGTGCCAGTAGTACGCCTGTGCTTGCTTTACACGACCTGTGATCCTTCATTTATTTCCGCCTCCTACATTGTACCACTTTTATTATGGCCCACTGTTGACAGTGCATTTATAAGAATCTTTTTATGTTTTTATGACTTCATAAAATGCATTTTAAGTAGAAAGAAAAAAGGAAAATAAATATTAAGAGAGAGAGAGAGAGAGAGAGAGAGAGTTGCCATAGAATTTTATTGTATTAAAACACTAACAATAGCAACTGGCACACACAAACGCCTCTATTTGCTCTCATTCTTCTATTTTACTTCCTTCAATGGAAGGCAGAAAAAACCTTGAAAGTTACCTTTCATTCTCTTTCTGTTTGTTTTTTTTTCCTATTTTCTCTTCTTCTTTTTTTTTTGTTACAACTTCATATGTATTCATAAGCGCTTGCAAGCATACACAACTACCTCTTGAAATCTACGCAATTGAGAGACGGCATTGTAGGTATGAATACTGTGAGCATAAATATCTTAACAGTTGTAGTCAGTCTCTCGCGTATAAATGGTGTGTGAGTTGTGTTTAGAGTGGCAGTAGCATATAATTGTGCATCTCTGTGCAGTGCGCATTAAAATAAAAGAAATCCTCTCTGCAGGTTGTATAAACACTCACACTCACTCACACACACATACATAAACCTTTATTACATGTGGGGTGTGTAGGTTATAAATTTATATTTAAAGAGTATTAAAGCTCATCTATTGCTTTTTATAGAGTTTTGTTTACTTATTATTGTTATTTGAGCATATTTTTACAGTTATTTTAGAGGTTTAAGTGTAAAATATAAGAGAGAGAAGAGATTACAGAGATGCTTATTATTTTAATTTTGTTGATAAGACTTGGGAAATTAAGCGTTGGCGGCAAACCTCTTTAGAACAACTAAAGTTTTTTTTGTCGGATAATATTAAAATAATAGGAATAACAAGAATGAAGAAATTTAAATGCCAAATAAAATGCAACACTTTGAAGGAGTATTTTACCAAGATAAACACGATTAATCGCCTATGAATTGTTTTCTATTCTATAATCATGAACAAAGGGGGTGTGATTTAAAAAAAACAACAAACTACAAATCGTCTTTTCAATGGTTGTCGCATAGTGGTTGTTAATAGAAGCCTTTAAAAAGAGCATTCTAAATACTCACATGTCTGTATATAGGTTGCACTGTCATGTAAAGATATACCTTAGAAGTTAGCTGGGGAAGCTAACCAACGTGAAAAGCTAAGCGGTAGGACGGTTACTAGCTTTAAACGCACAGGACATGGTTGCGTTTTGACTTCAATACTCTTAAACATTACTTTGAATATTGTACGATAGTATGCACCACATTTGAGATTGTTCAACAAAGCCAAGACATTCGATGGTTATTCTCATTTGGATTCCAGAGCATTGGCACATCGAAGATACGTGCTAAAGAATTCGTATATGAAATCGGCTCTTCTCTACAGAGAGGCAAAGGCCAAAGGTCTCGAAAAAATTCCATTCATTGGTATAAGAAAAGATGGCATAATGAACCCAGTTATAGAGACACTAGTCACCGTATTCTAGCAACTAGTGTGTTGGCTTATTAGACGTGAGGCCACGGTTCAAACTCAAGGTCAGACATCGCAAACAAAACAAAATATGAAAAAGTATTTCTTCGGCGACTTATTTTTAGCAGATTTCTGTTAAATTCTGAGAGTTCTGAGGGTATAATAAAATTGCCATGAAAAGTTTCTCAAAACTTTTTTCATTCGGAATCGACTTCAATGTATAGCTCCCACCACTCCGTATAAAATTAACACTCACAACATATGTAGAGTATGTGAGAAACTAAGTCGTAATTTTCTTTAACATTATTTTAACATTGTAAACCATTTCTGAGATTGTGCAGAATGCCGATAATCGCAGGAGAATATAGCAAGACATTCTATGGTTATCCTTATTTCTGCTCCTGGTCATGACGACAGCGAGGATGCTTGCTAAAGTAGGCAACAAGAAAAAAAAAATCAATTGTATTCCTCTATGAAATGAGCACTCCTCTACAGAGAGGCAAGCAAATTGTCTCATAAATACTCTACTCAACGCCAGCTTATAAGAACCAAGTAAGCTGCGCCCATTAACGCTGTTGCCAGTTTAACCCTAACCTAACCTATATTAGTTCCTCTTGGTATGGTTGAGAGATGCTATAATTATAATGGAATTGGTAATGTTGGTGCTACAGTGGGATTTTATAGGAACCAAGTCAGCTGCGCATATTGACGCTGTTGCCAGTTTAACCTAACCTAACCTATATTAGTTCCTCTTGGTATGGTTGAGAGATGCTATAATTATAATGGAATTGGTAATGTTGGTGCTACAGTGGGATTTTATAGGAACCAAGTCAGCTGCGCATATTGACGCTGTTGGCAGTTTAACCTAACTCGATATGTTGAGAGATGCTAAGCAGGATCAATAATTATTATGGAATTGGTAATGTTGCTGCTACAATGGAACTTTATAGGAACCAAGGAAGCTGAGCCCATTGTGTTGGCTGCCAGTTTAACATAACCTAACCTGCTTTGCACATTGTTATGAGAAAAGGTTCTGCATTAGACTTTGGAGGACATGTCCCCTCTCTTCGAATATGTTATAAAAAGGAAACAGATGTACAGAATACATAATCTAAGGAGCAAAGAATTACTTGCTAAAATATTATCCTGTTTATATAGAGGGTTCATCGACCATAATTTTAGGCTATTAAGTATCATTATGTTTTCCCTGGGCATACACACCGAGACAAAATATTAAAGGCTCCATCCTCTATTTCCTCTTTTTCTTTATAATTTTTTTAATCGTAGTCTTCGTATGTAAAGTTCTTTATCTCTTTCGGCACATGTTTTCATTTAGTGGCATACAGTGGGCATGCCTAAAGTGTTAATCCCGATAATTTATTGTCATGTCTCATGCCAATTTTGGAAGGCATTATAAATGTCCTTCCATTTCTAAGATTATCATTAAAATTTAATTTTTAATTGTTATTTATTGTTCGTTTCAAAGGAAATAATGATTTATGCACGCGAATAATAAAAAGAAAGGAATTGGCAATTAATAAAGAAAGAGATTTAAAAAAGAGAGGGGTTTGTTTGTCATCATTTTAATTAAAATATAAGAGTGATATGTAAGAGTGATAGAAAAAATAGAAAAATTATTGTACAAATACAATGATAAGTCGACAGAAAGAAGAAAGAAAATAAAAAAAACAAAAAAACAAAAAAAGAAAGAAAGAGTGAAGCAATTAAGAAATAATTGTTTTTCTTGTTTTGTTTAAATAGAAAAGAAATCCAACTCAAAAGAAATACAACAACAACTATAATTTATTATGAATATTAAATTACAAGACTTGGAGGGAGGAAGGGGTTTTGTTGCTTTCCTTTACTCAAAGCTTCTTTTTTATGGATGACAATGCGAAAAAAATAGAAACTCAAAGACAAAAACAAAGAAATTGTATCATCATTATCATATTTATTTCTTTATTATTATGATTAAAAAAAAAAAAAGAGTGAAAAAAGAGAAAAATTCTCAAAGTCATGCATATGAAGAGGGTCATAACAAGGCGTATGATTAATTTCTTTTTGTTTCCACAGCATACAATCATTGCAACCCAAAGGAAGGGGGTGTTGGTCCATTAATATATTGTTCTTCGTATTCTATTAGCAATTTGTTTTATTGTTATATACAGTATCTAGGCATGAAGCGTTGAATTTGTCCCAGAAATTTAATCACTTTTAAGTGGAAGTTATTCGAGAAAAAAAAAATATGTTTTGATTGTGACAAATATTAGGGGACAATGGAATTATTTTAAACAAGTGTTGACCCCAAAATTAGACAATCAGCTTTCTACTTTGAAAAGTAGGAGATACAGGCTGCATGAAAAGCGAAGAAGTAGATGTAGATACTACAGGGTGCTTGATTTAAAACTGCAATAAAAAAAGCGATTTGAAATTTTGCCAAATTCATTTTTTTTTCGTTGTAAAATACAATTGTTCCGGTTAGAAATGGAAAATTATTTCATTCACATAACTGTCGAGGCTGTCCTCACACTTCCTCATTAGTTCAGACCAATTTACATGAACATTTGCGAGTGTATAGAGCCGTATCTCGCCAATGGCATCACAGATATTGGCCTTCAAATGCTCAATTGTCTCTGGTTTGTCAGTATAATACTTTTCTTTAACGGCCGCTCACAGAAAATAGTCCAACCGTGCCAAATCACAGCTTCTTGGTTGCCAATTGACTTCACCATGTCGGCTAATTAAAGGCTCCTCAAACGTTTGAAGGAATAAATCGATTGTGGCATGAGAAGTGTGACAAATTGCACCATCTTGCTGAAATCGAGTGTCTCACACTTCAATAGCACGCAGAGTGGGTACAAAAAATCGGTTTTCATGTGTGATAGTTGTTTCCATTGCTTGCATTGGTTGCTTCATCTTCATTTTCAAAGAAATATGGGCCAATGATGCCTTTTCTTCACAAGTCGCAGCAAACAGTCAAATACGGCAATTTGGCTTAATAACGTAGCCATACATAATACATAATTGGCCACTACATCCCTTCAGTCAGGATTACGGCCTAGATTCTCACATCACTTATATTGTGTGTGTGTATATGAGTGGCTGGACCTACAGTTTAAAGTCGACTCCGAACGACAGATTTTTTTGTGAAACTTTTCATGGCAATTTTATTTACTCTGAGAGTTTTTGCCAGAAATCTGCTGAGAAGAAGCCGCCGAAGAAATATTTTTTTCATATTTCGTTTTTGATGTCTGGCCGGGGATTCGACCCCTGGTCTTTCGTCTAATCAGCCAACACACTGCCTACTAGATTACGGCGACTGCTCTATTAATGTCCCCACTGAGATGATAATGAGCTTCATTCGAAAACATGATTTCTTTTTTCGGCATCATCCTGTAGTTTCTTGTTGGCCCGTTTAACGAAGCTACACGAAGCTGATGGTAGCGCTGCTTCAACTCTTGCATCACGCATACTCTCATCTACAGCTTCGATACTTTCGGGTGTACGCAGTGTACGAACTCACCGCTCACGTCTTGGCATATCAACATTCACACCAGTTTTACGAACTTTAACAATAAACTTGCGTATACCGGGCACTGTTGCTCCTTCTCTTCGACCAAATTTTTATAGGACATTTTCGTACAATTTCCGACCAACTGTCTTTGTTTTGGAAATAAATTTCCAATAAATCCCAATGTAGCTTAAGAATAAAGCGATTCATTACGTCCAGTGGGGAGAATATACTGAATTTTGTGGCAGAATAGAATTTAAACCGCTAGATGGCCTACCCGATACTATGGAAGCAGCTGCTTGACTTACGACAATGTTTGTGGTCCAAAGGACCTGGACTTCAATTTCATTTTTAGTTACGTACCTACTTAATTGCTTATTACAACCCTTTATATTGTATTACAAACTCATTACAATAACAAATCTTTATGGAACAACAATAACAAATCAAAAAGAAGATTCTAGAAGTTACCAAACCCAGAATAAAGGTAGTATAAACCGTGTGTAATACCACAATTCGAACAAGCTTAGACAGTAACAACACAGAGGTACAATATGATTCTTTTAAGAGTCTTCCTCTCACACTGCCCACGGTGTGTGTGTTAGTTTTATTCATTTGTGGCGAGACTTATGACAGATTTTTGGGAAGCTTTTCATTGCAAATTTTTTTACTCTCAGAGTTTTTTACAAGAGGGAAAACTAATGGCCCGTACTCTATTAAAGACGGAAGCACTGCCATGTTTACAAAACCAATGAATTTAAATTTGAACTGCATTATCACGCACTTTTTTCTACAAGATTTAGTTTCTTTGGCTTAGTTTTGTTTCAATGCATGAATAAATTGTTGACAATGTTGCTGACTACTGTAAAGGGTTTGACAGACACTTCGTTTGAATATCGAAAAGGGAAAAGTGATAAGGACTTTCAAAGCAATGAACACCACCCTTCTTACGTTACCTTACATAGCCTTTAGTATTGCATAGAGAAGCTTTAGTACTTCAATTGAAAGTGTATACTGGCTGTCTGTCTAATTTATTGTAGAGAATAATGAAAACAAAAACTTTTAAAAACATTTTGTTTAATTAACAATAAAAGTTTTTTTTTTTTTATTTAAATTGAAACAAATTTAAAACTCTTAACAAATAGAAAAACAAAATAGAGTTCTCTATTGTACACTGGAAAAAAATGTTGTGAAGTTAGAACTTGATCGGCCTCATTAATCTAACAATCATAGTCACCAAATATAATAAATTTTTGTATTATTATGAGGCCTAGGGTTAGCTACAACAAGTTGCTATAGGTGCAGTGAAAAAATTTTAGGAGTTTTATGCTCTTTAAGCTAATTACACACCAGAGATCGGCAATGAATCGTGTTTTCGCTACTCATAAGCACTCATGAAATTTTCAACATAAATGAGTTAACAATACTAAAATTTAACTACTCGTACTCTGGATTCATTCGTACTCTCACTACAACATTGATTTATACGTGCAGGTTGCAATGAGTATGCTTGCAACATTGACATCAAACTCATTAGCATTCGAAATATGTTTGATTCATAAGCCTACTGGTTTAGATTCCTAGCATTACAAAAATACTTATAATACCTTATGAATAATTCATCAAATCATGCATTATTGTTGCATTTACAACAAAAGAAAAAAGACGCATAAGCAAAAGAGACAGAGCAGCAAGCAGAGCAAACACACAATCTTCTAGTGAGTATGCAATCAGGAGCAAACACACAATCTTCTAGTGAGTATTATAGTGTTCGTACTCTAATCATACCTATTTTGTGATTCTCGTATATGTTGAGTAAAGAGAGCAGAATCAACAACATCATGCATAGTGTCAAGTATGAGTATGAAGAGTACTACAAACCTTGAGTATGAGTAGCGGTGTGCATGATACTAAAATAAGTATGAATGCGCATATGTAAGTAACAGAAATTATGAGTATGATTGAATTGCTGATCTCTGGTGCGAATACGTTTAATCTTAGCTTCGACAAGAACGTCTAAATTTACACTCTGTTGGCTTTTCTTTTTATCGACTTTAGCAAGCATTTCTTCAGCCATTGTTTAATGCACCGTTTCGTTTTGTCAGTTTTTCTTCATGGTTTTTAAAGGAGGCTGAGAACTTAAATTGAGTTCTGCTAAGCAGTTTCAGCGATATATTGACGAGTTCTGGAGATCTATTCACTTCGATTGCCTTTACCGCTCCATTTTTTTTACCCATTTTGAAAGCCTGCATCTTGACTGCAAAATTTTGAACCGGATAAGTAAGTGGAAATGCTATTGATGATATTTTAGATATTTTAGCTGAGAGTTGAACTCACGGGATCTCGTTTAGTAAGCCAACACTCTACTAGGCTACTACTACTAGACTATGGCAGTCATCAAACTAAACTACTTACCCTACAGAAATTAATGAAGTTTTTCAGAGTTTTTGTGTAAATTTTTTGCAATTAATTCTACAACAAATTTTTAAATTTGAAAATTTAAATTTTTTTTCAGTGTATTTAATGAATTACCAAAAAAGGATTTTTTTTATACAATATTTTAAACCCAAACCCCCACAAAGTCATAAAACTACAAAAAAAAGAATTTTTTTTTTAAAACAAATTCCTCTCGTAAATATGCCTTAAAAAAGTAGAACAAACCGCACACTCTACAAAAGAGTTTCTTTTTTTTATTTCTCATGAATGTACTAATAAACCCTGTTACAAAGGACCCCCAAAAAAACTTGGCCAACTATGGAAAAAAAAACGAAAGAAAAAAAAGAAATTTTTGTACTTTGCTGCTAACCAGTAGTAAAATGAAAATGTGGTTTTGGCCTCATGGTTTACTTTTCTTTTTCGTTTCATTTTCTTTTTTCAGTTTCATATTTTATTCTTCTAAAGCTTAATTTAATGTATTATAATGAATTAAAAGAATTTCAGGGTTTTTTTTCTCCCCCTTCTTCTCTCTTTCTACTTATTTTCTACTAATTTCTTCCCTTTTTTTTTGTTGCCAACCCAACCAACCCAACCCAACCAACCACTTGAATTGTGTTAATTTTGAAATTAAATGTTAAATTTATAGCCAGGTTATCTTAAAATATTTTCTTAATTTTCTACCTCTCTGTTCTATGTGTGTTATCGGGGTGGATAATTGCTTTTCCATTAAAATTTTAACACCATTTCTGGGTCTTTTTTTTTTTGTTTTTTTGGTAAATTGAAATGCGACAGAAAGTTTGGCCCCAAAAACCCAAATCAAATGAAATTTGAAGTGACATTTGTTTTCTTTGAAAGTGAAAATAAATTATCTTTTAATTTAAAGAGAGAGTGAGAGAGAATGGCTAAAATTATAGAAATTAAATGTAAACAAGTGCGCTAAAGATATGTTAGAAGATGAAACAGAAATATGTATTCGAACTATAAGAACCTGTTCTGATTGGCATGCTCATCCTCAATATGAAACCTTCATAGGTTAATCATTTTGTGTCAGGCTGCCACAAGACCGTTATGGAATGCCGCTGTTGTCTCGACCTTCTTTCTGTGCGCTTCAGTGTCTAACTTGTCTGGGTCCCTGGGGACAGTAATATTCCGGGATTCTCTTCAATCGACTTGGGTAGGCCATTTACCTTGGTTAAGTTGGGCATTGCGCTTAAACTTTTTCGGAAAGCCAACCTATCCTAGATCAATGAGGAAACCTGCTCCATCGCCAGACTCACTTGGCTCTCGTTGAATAGAAGGCTCAACAACCAGTTACTCGGATTTGATCGCTGTTTCATCTCAATCACTGTGGCTATACTTACAGGTCATTGTGTTATGGGAAGACACGCGGAAAGAATGCAGCTTCCATCTAATAATGCCAATCTCTTGCGAGCTGCAGATATGGGTTTTTTGTCTCTCCATTCCTTGTCAGCTTGCAGGAGCTATCATTCATTGATGTCAAGGATATAGGATATCGTTTATCAAACTTTCGAGCTGGATTTCTAGCGTAGGGTAGTCGTGTTTTTAATGTGCAGCCCTTGTGCTGACCAACTTCTTCCCTAGTTTGGTAGGGGCTGTGTTTATCCACATACATACACACATAGCCATTACAACCCTTCAGTCAGGATTGCGGCCTAGCTTCTCACACCACTTATGTTGTGTGTGTTAATTTTTTTTATACATGAGGGGCCAGATCTACAGTTTGAGGTCGACTCCGAACGACAAATTTTTGAGAAACTTTTCATGGCCCGGGATTCGAAACCTGGCCTTTCGTCTAATAAGAACACACACACTACCTCCTAGACTACGGCAACTCCTTTTAGCCATGGCTTTACAAACAGGCTGCTATAAGTGCCCAAGTGTGCTTTTGGTATCAAAGTTAATACTCCAACCTACCTACCTACCTAATTCTGTGAGTTATATGTTTTGTAACCTAGTTAAAGCTCCCAGTTCCGTTGACTTTCTTCCCTAGTTTGGTGGAATTTGGTCAGTACAGGAACTACTTTACCTGTGGCGTCACAACTGGCCGCTATGCGTACTCAAGTGAGCTTTTGGTATCGTAGTTACCACTCAAACCTAGCTCTGCCTCATAATTTTGAGAAAAGAGTTTTTTGTCTGCCTCTTAAAATTTTAAGCATTACGTAAGCAACCTGGCCATTCCGACCCTTTAGTAAAGATTACAACCTAGTTTCTCATATGCGGAGTGTTTTAATCCATGAGCGATAAGACCTAGAGTTTAACGTCGACTCCTATAGACAGATTTTGAGAAACTTTTAATGGCACTTTTATTTATTCCCCAAGTTTTCGTTAGAAGACTGCGGGAGAAAAGTGAATGATTTACATTGGTATTGTTGGGTAATTTTTATTTAAAAAATTTGCTTGAATCAGCCAAATCTACTGCATTGTAGCATGCTGGACCATGTCGCAGTTGCTTTCAAACTTTCTTTTTCACAGAAAAATTAATTCTGACTTTTCCTTGAAATTCACTTACTAAACCCTTCATTTATCTAAAAGATTGTATCAAAAGCTTATAAACTTGAAGGTTGTGTGTCGTATACAATATGAGCCTTTAATGGGATTTCAGAAGCCTTTTTTTTATGGTGACAATTTATCAAGAATTTAATGCGAAATTATTTCTGTTGTTTGAGTCTGCAGCAGTTAATTGAATTCTGTATTCATTAATTACACACAACTTTGTAATAAAAATTGTTCTGGAATACACATACACATTACCTAGCTTCTCTTTTTTGTTGTCACTCTTCAATTCTTGATAATTTTTCTAATTTCCAATGTAATTCCATTTATAATGCTGACCTTAATTCTCTTTCCACCATTTTCCGTTCATTTGCATGTGCTGATACCTAGTAACGGTATTAATATACATATACATACGCAGAATCAAATATGTACGCATACATTAACATACACACAGGCACCAAGAAAAGAGAAGAATCAATGAACTGTTGATGTTGATACGTTGTACGTGCTGATTGACTTGACTGATGTGACTACTGCTCGTGTTATTACTCGACAACCAACAACAAAAAAAAAAAAAAAAAAAAACTGTTTTACCTTCTATCAACAAAATTTGTTGTGTATGATGCTAAAACAGAACAACAGAGAGAAAGATTGAGAGAGAGAGAGAGAGAGAGAGGAGAGAGAAGAGCGAGGTGGGTAGAAAGATGAAGAGTTAATGTAACTACATTAACTGTATTTATATAGTGAGAGGTGTTTGAGTAAGTGTGTATGCCTTTGTGTGTGTGTGTGTGTATAAAGTGTGCGTTTGTTTAACTGTATCATTATAGTGTTTGTGTGTACATTGTATACAACATGTCTGAGCATGCATTTGTAATGCGGTTATTCAGAAATGTTTGTTCGGATGTTCTGTTCAATAGGCTGTAAAAACCACAAACAAACATATGTGAGGTGAGTGGTAAAGTTCATGTTGCTATAATGTCAACAAATACTTACACACACACACATGCATATCTTTTTACAAATTCTGTTATACATTGTGTCTCCTGCATTCCAACATGCAGAATTGAAAATGTTTGAGGAACTGTCTTGAAGTGAAAAAGTTTGCAAAGAATTTAAGCTAAATTAAGGGCATGGCTGCTGTTTATAACGGATAGCAATCAATATTGCTTTGTCCTTTTGTTCGATTATTCTTCTGTGTAACTGTTCCTTCTTTTTTTCGTGTTATCCACTTGTTTACATTGTTATTTTTTTTTATCTCTTTATTCCTTAATAAGAACCATTTACAAAAAAAAAACGTGTTACAGTGTGTCTTTGAGTATATAACAATTGTGACAATCGTTTTTAATGCTTTTAACCATGCTGCATTATTTTTATTTGTTTTGTTTGTTTTTTTGTTTTACCAGTATTTTAACATTGAACGTTGACGTATGATCTCAATATTAATGTGATGTTCGACCATCATACTCATACTTATATACGCCACCACAGGAAAAAACCAGAAAATACAGCCTGATGATGATGACCAGGCTGACTTAGGAACACTTCATTTTTCTCCTCCTCATCCGCTGCAATGTAACCTTGAAAAAAGATTTAGAAAAACAAACCATTACACACTGACAAGACGACCCTGTTGGTAGTATTTGTTACATATAGATCACTTACAGTCTGTATCAAAAGAAAGACTCGTGACACCCTAAGGTGTCACGAAACCTTTACACTTATTACCCATCATGTCTAAGGAAAGTGCCCCAATACTGTCAACATGTTCGGATGAAACTTTTTTTTCCGACGTTTTAAAAATCGGCACTGAAAAAACAATTTTAAAAATAAACAGTAACGCGTAATCATTATCTTAACTTTATAGCTTTCTTCTTAAAGTACAATTTCTTCTTTGACACTCACCTGAGCTTACACCCTTTATCTTGCTCTTGTTGGAGTTTTCTCTGAATGCACCACGTTGTATGGCGAAGTAAAGGCCACAAACCTAAACAATTCTCAAAAAGTCCACATAATCCAGGGACAGCTCAGATCAACGTTTTCACAGTCGTGTCGTTTTAATGCGCCTGCAAGTCAAGGAAAGTTTGATATTTCCGGTATAGAGCGTGTACCCAGATATAACCCTGTTTTAATACCGCAACCCTGAGTTCAACGGAAAATTTGATATTCCCGACAAGCTGTATCCAGATAAATCTCTGTTTTATTCCGCTTGAGTCAAGGAAAATTGGATTAATTCGGATAACGCTGTATCCAGCAGAAGCCCTTGACCAAACTTCTGTACGAGTGTTATACTCCGGTACAGAAATCGGCATCCATAGACCTTCCAAACGAATCAAAAACATTTCCGCATGATATCCTCACACCTATGTTTGGGCTCTCCTATTTTTTATTTTAAAAACATAGGAACCGCACTGTAATAAAAGGCCGCAAGAATAATTATAGTAAATATACTTGAAAGGTAAGTAGGTTTGAGCGGTAGCTTTGCGTTATCAAAAACCACCATAGAGCGGCTCCATCTGTGAAGCCACAGCTAAAGGCAGTCCCTGTTTCCCGAGTTCCAAACACTAGGGAAGAAATTGTCGTTGCAAGGGTTGCATCTTAAAAGCACTCACTACTCTACGGTTGGAACAACCAGCCCAAAAGTTTAATAATATCATATATCCTTGAAATCAACAGCTGATAGATCTGTCAATCTGACAAGGATTAAAGAGCCAAATAACCCATATCTGCAGCTCGCAAGAGATGGACATTGTAAACAAAAAAAGTGGATAACAGCCTGCCCTCACAGCAGAAGTCGTTAGATGGGAGCTGCATACTTTTCGCGAGTCTTCCCATAACACAATGACCGGTAAGCATTAATGATCGAAAATGGCATTACGATCTGCCTGCATTTATCATTTCCTGCATAGATGTGATACTTAACCTGCAATGAAGCCCAAAAGTATAATGAAAGTGATATACGCACGGCAAGTCTGTGTAAAAAATTTATAAACTTGATGATGAAGACGGGACATCAAGCATATTTTGCACTTATTTTGATACCAAAAAATTATTCTTGAAAAACGATTGGACGGTATCTAGATATATCGATACCAAGTGGGTGAGAGACTGTAACGAATAGCCAAAGTTAAATGTCACGTGTTCTTCGGTTCTCAGCACATACTGAAGCACACAGGAAGAAGTGTTGTTATGTAATGAAGAAAACTTTATGACGGGTGCAAGTAGGAAATTTTTTTTTGGCAAATACAAGACTCCGAGCAACCGATTACATAAGCAATTGACATGTTCATGTTTGAATTATCTAGAGAAAGCCGGTTATCTGATTAAGAAAACTCTGTTAACCCCACAAAACTGATTCGGCTTTAATGATTCCCCTCATACCATTCAGCCATTCCATTCACCATGATGCAAACATAAATTTAATTTTTTCATTTCGTTTTGTCTCCAATTATTGATTTTAAAAAGATTAATAATTTCCTTCTTACCAAAAATAATATTTTCTAGCCATAAAATACGTTTGTGGTTAGAGAGAGACCAAAGAAAAAAAGCTGCACACATGGTACCAGTGGCTCCAGCTGCATTAATTATTGAAAAAACCAATTAAAAATTAAAATTCAAAAAGAGAAGTGAACAAATATAAACAAAAGCAATGAAAACAAATTAAATAATACACAATACAATACTAGTATACTCGTTTACGTGGACTATGTATTGTTCGTATAGAATTCTGTCATAAACTCATACGTCCATGGGTCAGACATAAACTATGGTGTCGAGAGTCTGAAACTAAAAAAAACCACGAGAAAGAGAAGAGATAGAAGAGAGGAAAAGGAGAGTAAGTAGAAAGAGAAAAAGAATTTAAAGTTAAATATTGTCTACAGTTGGGACTATAGGACAAATGTTTTTTGTGTTATTGTTACAAGCATTTGTCTGTGGTCTGTGTGTGTGGTCCGGCCAGATGATTAATATTGGATGTTTAGGAAATTTGTTGGCGCTAAAGATGATGGACGAAGTTTGTTTTAAACTTAAATGGTAGATCATTTAAATGTAAAAAGTAAGATTTGGATCCTGCATCCTGCATCAGTGGGAGAAATGCCGTCAGAATCTTTAAATGCCTATCAGAAATACATAAATTGAGTGCTCAACTCATTTAGAACTTCCATTATGGATAGGGATTTCTGGATGGATGGTAAGGCTCACTTTGAAAATTTATACCGATTGCTCTAAGCTTGATGGAATGTTTCAAGAATCGATTGAAATATCCTGGTCTAATGGGACTATCGAATCACTGCAGCGTTTTTAAGGTGGTAGTGCAGGCAATATAATGTACAGGCAATATAGGAGGGAATGCAATGAAATTTATAGGCGGCAGCAATGTCTCAAAGCATGAAATTACCATACTTACCAATAGCTTGGCGGCTATCACAGCACTGGATTATAATGCAATGAACTTCAAGACGGCGTACAACTGTCGTGTGCATCTCAATGAGGTAGCAGATGGGTACGATGTCCATATCACATATCATACAAGGACATAAGGACATTCCTGGTAACTGCAAAGCGAAGG
>QOCX01001054.1:15113-29729 GCA_005959815.1 Sarcophaga bullata | reverse complement strand
GGCCGGATGGGATACAATCATCAAACCTTTCAATGAATTCTTAATGTTTGAATTCACTTTGAGGACCTACAAGCTTATAATTGGCGTATAAAGTGATCGTAAACTCCGTCAGACATATGTAGACGAATTGGGACATGGACAGAAAACCGCAGAAAATCTGGTTAATTCTGAATGGAGGGCACAATTCTTTTTAAACTGCAAGGAAGTAGGCTCAGTATTGTTGTCAGAGTTGTTACGGGGCTTAACATTATGGACAAGCAAGCGAAGCGTATTGGGTCTAGGGCACTTCATGAATGATTTCTATTTGGATGACAACTGTTCTTTACCTACAGTATATAGGCTCGGCACTATAGGAGAAAATGAGAGAAAGATGTGGATATCTGTGTCTGAAGCTCCGAGAGATTTCTGTACTAAATAGAAAACTGTGGTAACCCAATGGACTCTGCATGTGGCCAAAGTGTGTCCATTTGAACTGCTTGAGTGGACACCCACTCCTACCTACCTAACTATCCAAGTATTGAACACAAAAATAGCAGAATTCACAACACATGCTGCATCTTTAACCATGGTTTCTGTACAAATACATTCAATTGGAGGGTAAACATCATAGTCGCCGTAGTATAGTAGGTAGTATGTTGGCTTATTAGACGTAAGGGTACGTTTCAAACCCCAGGCCGGACATCAAAACGATAATATAAAAACGTATTTCTGCGGCGGCTTCCTCTAAGTAGATTTCTGGCAAAAAATCTGAGAGAAAATAAAATTGCCGTGAAAAGTTTCCCAGACATCTGTCATTCGTAGTCGACTTTAAACTGTAGGTGCCACCATTCATGTATGAAATTAACATACACAACATAAGTGGTATGCAACCCTATGTCGTAATCCTGGCTAAGGGGTTGCAGTGATAAATTATGTATGCAACAGACATCGACAATGAATCGTTTTTTCATTACTCATAAGCACTCATGAAATTTTCAATACAAGTGAGTCAATAATATTGAAATTTAACTGCTCGTACTCTGATTCATTCGTATTCTCACTACAATATTGATTTATAAATACAGGTTGCCATGAGTATGCATACAACATTGACATCAAACTCATTACCATTCGAAATATGTTTGATTCCTAAGCCTGCTCATTCAGAACTTTAGAAGGATACTTAAAATACCTTATAAATCGATCGAGTACTGGAATAATTCATCAAAATTTACGGTCTTAGTTGTAAGGCATTTACAACAAAGAAAAAAGACACACCAAGCAAAAGAGACAGAGCAGCCAGCAGAGCAAACACACAACCTTTTGTAGTGAGTATTTACAGTATTCGTATGCGATTCATACTTAATTTGTGACTTCTCGTTATATGTTGAGTCATGGAGAGTTGAAATCAACAACATCATACGTGTTGTTAAGTATGAGTATGATTGAGTACTTCAAACTTTGAATATGAGTAGAGGTTGCATGATATTAAAATGAGTATGAATGCGCATAAGTATTAGTAATTACGAGTACGATTCGATTCTACTTAACTTTTTGAATACTCATTGCTGATCTCTGGTATGTAGTATGTAACGTACTATGTGTGTAGACATCTGTCATATTTATGCGTCATAGTGATTTCGAATGCTTTACAAATTGAGAGATTGATGATCTTATAGAAAACACGGTTCTAACAGAACCGCATACGACTACTATCAACAACCAATACCTACTTTAGCTACCATAATACGTTGTGGTTTTTCGAACACAGAGAAAAACTACCAGAAAAAACAAATACAAAGCAAAGTAACATTTGTATTGTGGGTTGTTTTTTTTGGATTTTTATTTTTGTTTTTCGTGTTTCGCAACAACATTTGTTTGTTTAACATACCGATCCGACCCAACGACACCAGCAGCAGCAGTAGTAGTTGATGTTGCAACAACGTGGGAAATAACAAACAAACGACCAGTAGACCAACTTTATCTATTTGCTTAACTGTTTTGTGTAATCCGAACTATTTTCATAGACTTTTTTGCGCTTTTTTTTATTTTTTTTTTTAATTTTCTGTACAAAAAGCCATGATTTTTATTATTTTCCCGTTGCTTCGTTTTAAACCTTTACGGCAAGGTTTCGAGTTGTTTCTTGTGTTTCTGCGTTTGCATTTTTACCTTTATTCTGTGTGCTTCCATTAATTCTAAATTATTGTAAAAAAATTTCTCGTTTTTTATGTTCTTTTAACCCACTAAATGCCCTTGGCAACGTCATATAAACCCCACTTACAAAACGAAAAGAAAGAAAAAAAAAAAAAAGAGAAACCCTTGGCTTGCGTTGGTATAAGCTTTTTTACATTTGCGAAACGACTGTAGACGTAAATTTCGCTGTCTCTTATGCCTTTAGGAAAGATGAGATGACCAAGACAAGAGAGGCGGGCATGAATAAACGGGTTAAACAATTGCTCCTTGCCCAGCCAGAGCATAAGCCTTCTTCTTGTAGTGGTTGGTTGTGGTTTTTAATTTAATAATTTCAATTTAAATTAAGTATTTGCAGTGCAACCACCATACCACCAATCGCAAGTAAATTTGATAACCGACTGAAAAATCGTGACAGCACTTGATAATTAGAAAACAGCCAACACAAAACCACACAGCAACCACCACGCAAAAACACCAAGAACACACACACTCCATTTCCACCACCGTGTCTACTCTCCCTGCCTCAGCGCTGCCGTGCGTTGTTTTTTTTAACGTTTCACTTATTTTTTCAATTATTCTTGAATAATTTTTTCTCTTTCAATTTGTTGGTCATTTAGAGGCAAGAGAAAGACGTAACTTCTAAGAGCAGGCAGTAATTCGGTAAAGGAGGCAAGAGAAAGGAAGTAAAATGGAAGAGTCAAATGGTTAAATGCAACTGAAGACCTTAAAAATCCATTTAAAGCTGAGATTCGCATACACATAAACTTTCTTTTTTCTTCTTTATCTGCAAGAGAAGTCGCCGTAGTCTAGTAGCTAGTGTGTTGGCTTATTAGACGAAAGGCCAGGGTTCGAATCCCCGGTCAAACATCAAAAACGAAATATGAAAAAAAAAAAATATTTCTTCGGCGGCTTCCTCTCAGCAGATTTCTGGCAAAAACTCTGAGAGTAAATAAATTAGCCATGAAAAGTTTCTCAAAAAATCTGTCGTTTAGAGTCGAATTTAAACTGTAGGTCCCACTACTCATGTATAAAATTAACACACACAACATAAGTGGTGTGAGAAGCTAGTCCGTAATCCTGACTGAAGGGTTGTAATGGCCAATTATGTATGTATGTATGTATCTGCAAAAGAGCAATTGGAATACCATTGGGAACACTAGCTGCTCTCAGTTGCTCCTCGAAATTATGACTACCCCATGAAAACCTCGCGCAGAGAGGGTATAATCGATAGTCTTATTCGAGTTTCTATTGTTATTAAGCCGCAAAAGGTATCCAAGATATTTGTCGAGAGACAAATAATAATATAGTCAGGCGAAGATACCTCAGCATCAGATTTGGTCATTGCAACTCTTTAGTCGGGATTACACAATTACAAATGTATTGGGAACCTACAGTTAAAAGTCGGCTCTGAACAGATTTTTGAGATACTTCATGGCAATTGTATTTGCACTCAGAGTTTTTGGCAGAAATCTGCCTAGAGGAAGTTATTGAAGAAATATTTTTGCTTATTTCGTTTAACTGGAGATGTCTGATCTGGAGTTTGAACCGCAGCCTCATGTCTAATGCCTATTAGACTACGGCGACCACAATGGCTGAGATAAGATTGAAGTATTTCACTCCAAAGTATTTGCTTTTTATCGATCTAAAAGTAGGTTAAGCTGTAACCAGCATAAATACACGATTTCAAGTTTTTGTATGAAGTTTACAACCTTCTGAACGGGAAAATTTGTGTATCGATCAGAGATCAGCAATGAGTATTCAAAAAGATTAGTAGAATCGAATCATGCTCATAATTTCTGATACTTATACGCATTCATACTTATTTTAATATCATGCAAACTATACTCATAATATTCAAGGTTTGAAGTACTCATCGTTTTCATACTTAACAATACGTATGATGGTGTGAGCTTCGACTCTCCCTTACTCAACATGTGTGCGACTCACAAAATAAGTATGATTCAAGTACGAACACTAAAATACTCACTAGAAGGTTGTGTGTTTGTTCTGTTATTTTCTATGTGTCTTTTTTTTTCTGTGTGTTGTAAATGCACACATAACTCAGACTGTAAATTCTGATGAATGATTCGAATCACTCGATTCGATTTATAAGGTCATAAAGTATTTTCTAAAGTTATCGAATCTAAATGCGTAGGCTTATGAATCAACATATTGCGAATGATAATGAGTTTGATGCCGATGCTGCACACATATCATTGCACTTGTACTTATAAATCAATGTTGTAGTGAGAGCACGAATGAAACCGAGTACGAGTAGTTAAATTTCATTATCGTTGACTCATTGCATTCAAAATTTCTTGAGTGCTTATGAGTAGCTAAAACACGATTCATTTGTCGATCTCTGATATCGACCAAAAACCATATGAACATGAGCCAATGTAGATTTAGGACTTGTTGTTAATCTGGCTTATCCGTTTATATGGGAAACAAAAACAATATTGAGTGTTTTGGTGTTTCCATGCAAACAGCAGGCAAGTGGATTGCCTTGCCTTACAACAACAAGCCTTTTCTCTTCACTATTTATGATGTAAGCTATGCAGTTCTACTTTTAGAATCACTATTGACTACTGTATGATTGAACGTATGACACAGTGTTATTGGCTATCAAGTAGTGTTTCCAATGCTGCTGTGTAATATGATCGACAATTGCTTAGGTAGAATTTAAAAAAATTCTGAATCTTATAGGAGGGGTATATTGAAGATCAACATTAGTTGTATTCCCCACAGTGTAGAGCATTTTAAAACCATTTAAAAAGCCAGCCATTGTAATCAAAAAAAAGTCTTTTTTACGTACCTTTTAACATAAAACTTTTGCGAAACTATCAAATATGATCATTTCAAGTCCTCTTGGTTTTTTTTCGGAATTAAATTCTCAAATAAAATTAAATTCCAACACGGAACTGCATTCCTTTCACAACAATTTGGAATATTTGCTGGTTTTTTCATTTTTTTTTTCATAAATTTAAACGAACCAAAACGAAATAAATGTTGGGAAAAATAAAAGAAAAAAAAAAAACAAAATGTGTCCACGTAGCAGGATAAATGCAAAAAAGTTGAAAGTGCAAAAGGACATGTGTGTGCCATTTAAGCACCATACATACATACACACACATACAAACATAAACTGAAAAATAACCGAATACGAATCGTATGTATACTAGAACAGAAAGTGTTAAAGAAGAATTAAAAAAAATTCGTAAAATGTTATGGAGAAACAGCAACACTTGATAATTTTCACCAGGAACTAAACCTGTGTCCTATGTGCCGTTTTTAATTTCATTCAAAACTTGTTTTCTCGTATTTCCTTGTTGTTTATTATAAATTTTGATGCATACCCTATAGCGTCAAGGAAATACCTCAGGATCAATGTTCCTTTAAAGATATGCCTAAGCCGGTACCCATATGAACACAACAACACATGTGGTGCTAGAGTCTGACTGAATTTTCAACAGAACATTTCATATGAAATCCACGATCAATTTAAAGTAACGGTAAGTTCCGCAAACAACGTACGGGTATGTCCATTAACAAATCATATGTAACAATGAGGTTAATTTTTTGAGATGAGTTGTCATAATTGTTCATTGCAACCAGGATATAGACCTAGCTTCTCATGTCTATTATATTTTTGTGTGTTCCCTACAATTTCAACACCGAACGACAAACACTTTGAGAGACTTTTTCAGAGTTTTTTGCTGGAAATTTGCTGAGAGAAAGTCATCGAAGAAATTTTTTTCCATGTTTGTTTTGATGTCTGACCATAGGGTTTAACCGAGGCTTACCTCTAATAAACCAACACATATCTACTTACAGACTACGGCGACCAAAATCTAGAGCGATAAACAAAACTTCGTTGATTTTGGGCATCTCGAAAAAATTATTTTTTGGTTTGGGTTGGTGGCATCATCGGTCAATATTTCCTTAAGAAGATGTTCTGCAGATCATCCACGGATAGCACTACAACTCGGTGATCATCCAACGACGTATGGTTTCAATAGGACGGCATTACGTCCCATACAGCTCATGCCGCAGTTTATATTCTTCACATGCGATTGAGTATAGGATTGTCTCACGTGGAGGTAATTTGAACTGCCCCCGAGACGTTTTCTGTGTGGGAATATTTTAAGTCTCAGAAGCCAACAGCCCTTAACCATGCCATCGTTCAAATTCATCCTGAATTATTATGTTACGATGCTTTTCACCCAGGAAGCCGTGCTACACATGATGGTATCAAGTTTAATTCAAATTTAAGCTTTACTTACGTACGTACTTACTTTATTGGTCATTATAACACTATAGTTAGGATTACAACCTAGTTTCTCACATCACTCATGCACGGTAGTTTTTTGAGAAATTTTTTTTTTGTCATTTTGTTTACTCCCCGAAGGGAGTTATTTGCCCAACAAAAATTTTCTTCATATTTCGCTTTGTTCAAGATATCTGAGCTGGGGTTGAACTACAGACTCTCACACTACTTACTAGAAAGCCTTTATTCAGCATAATTTGTTGCCTGTAAAAAATAAGTCGATTATGTTCCCTCGTTGTTGATCATTTATTTATTGAGCTTTTGTGACGTCGTGTGTACGGTATTCACACATTCATCATGATCCATCAAATTCGAATGTTTTTTTCTCTGTGTTTTCATGATTTTGGCTTTTATGCCATGTTTTGCCAATTCAATTTAACCAATACCACAGATATACACACGGTATAGTGACACAAAAAAGTAAACGACAACAGGCGACAGATAAACAAACTAATTCGCACACACACACACACACACATTCCGGTTTGGATTCGTAGCATAGAGACAGACAGACTGACGTATGAACAGTTACCTAATAGGTTTCCTTTGTTTGTATCGGCACACATGTATGTTTGCTGTTATTGGGTTGTTCATGTTGTTACTGTATAGTATTGCACTTTTATTGAATTTGTTTTTGTTTGTTTGGTGGTATTGAATACTACCACGTTGTTGTTGTTATATTTTTTCGCAATAATTTCAATTGGAAAAAAAATTTTTTTTCTTTCTCTTATAAACTGCCAGAGTGCACGTATTTTTTTCTGTACAATTATTGCCATGTGTTGTATTAATACTATGCTACGAACAATACTGACAACAACAACAATAACAAGAGCAAGAGCTGGAAGAAAAAAAAGTCAATTTTAATGAAATTAATACATGACACGCTGACCGCTAGAGTCTACTTTGAGCTTTACATGTTCATTCAATACATTTTCCGCTCTCTTCATACATTTTGGTTCGAACACGTATACACAAACATACACACAACAACAGCAAGTGACCATTCAACTTACAAATACACACACTGAAACACTCACACGCAAACATTCAATTCAATTACCAGTAAATATGTGGGAGACGTTTTATGTTAAACAGGGTTCTTGAAGCGCAGATATTCAGGTTTCTGTTGTTATTAAAGGCTCGTAACCCTTTGTATATCATCTCCACTGAATGTAATGGATCGGTTTACAAGCAACGTTGTGATTTATTAGAAATTTATTTCCAAAACAGAGAAAATTGGTCAGAAATTGTATGAAAATGTCGTACAAATTTCGTCGCAGAGAAGGACCAACAGTGCCTGGTATGCGGAAGTTTATTGCTAAAGTTCGTGAAACTGGTGTCATTGTTGCTACGCCAAGACGTGAGCGTCCTCGTGTACTGCGTAAACCCGAAAGTATCGAAGCTGTGGCTGAGAGTGCGCCTGGTTCAAGAGTTAAAGCCGCACAACCATCGGCTTCGTTTTCGCTTCGCTAAATGGGCCAACGAGAAACTGTGCAATTATGTCGATTTTGCAAAAAAGATCATGTTTTCAGATGAAGCTCATTTTCATCTGGGTCTGTACGTTATTAAGCCAAATTGCCGTATTTAGTGCTTAGAAAACCCACACCTGGCTTTCAGAATCTAATGCTTCCATTACAGGTGACTGTTTGGTGCGGATTTTGAATGGTAGGCTGAATTGGCTCATATTTCTTTCAAAATTAGGACAGCGAAACCATTGCGATTAAAGAAGACACCTATCGCACCATAATAACCGATTTTTTTGTGCCCAATCTTTATGGTATTGATGAGTATGACGTTTGATTTCAACAGTATGCTGCAACTTGTCACATATCTCATGCCACAATCGAATTATTGCGTCCAACGTTTGATGGCTGTTTAATTGGCTGAAGTTGTAATGTCAATTGGCATCTAAGAACCTGCGATTTGACACTGTTGGACTATTTTCTGTGAGCCGCCGTTAAAGAAAAGTGTTATGCCTACAAACCAGAGACAATTTGAAGGCCAATATTTGTGATGCTATTGGCGAGATACAACTCTATACACTTGAAAAACTGTACGAAAATGGTGTCCTATTGAATAAGGTACTGTGAGGCCAGCCGCGGCCGCCATATGAATGAAATAATATTCCATTTCTAACCAGAATAACTGTACTTCACAACAAAAACATAAACTTGGCAAAATTTCAAACCGTTTTTGTTTTATTTCTCTTGTGAACTTAAACTTTTTAATGGCCCACCCTATATAATTGGTCATTATAACATTTAGTCAGGATTATGCCCCTGGTTCTAAGGCCACTAACGTTGTGTGTGTGTTAATTTTATACATGAATGGTGGGATCTTCGATTTAAAGTCGACTGTAAGCAACAGATTTTTGTGGGAAACTTTTCATGGCAATTTTATTTGTTCGCAGAGCTTGTGCCAGAAGATTGATGAGAGAGGAAGCCGTCGAAGACGTATTTTGTTTTCATATTTCGTTTTGTTGGAGATATTTAGGTTAGGGTTTGAACCACGAGCTCACATTTAATAAGCCAACATACTACCTATTAGGCTACAGCAACTTTGTTTCTAAAGGATAACTCAACTCCAAAGGGTAATTCAACTCCAACGTAGAATTGAAGAACACGATGCATATATGCCCTGCATATGATTGCTATAAGTGTGTTAAATAGCCTTTAAGTCCATGAATCAGTAGAGGATCTTCTTCCCTATCCATTATATTCCTGTTTTTTATTTCAATTGCTTTCACTTTCTTTCTACTAAGCATAGTTAGTTGTTGGATAGTTAAGCTCAACAGCAATTCATTGCATCTTTGTGACTTGTATGGCCTTTTAAGCTTGAAAACGTTTTCATGTTTCGTTTTTTTTCAATGTAAAATCACTCATACATGCAGTCATTTAACATTTACACACTTACACACCTTCATTCTTAAACGCATACCAATAAACCTACACACATACAGAGCTATATGAAGAGAGTTAATTTATATGATGTAGCAAGTGTGGTAATTATTAGTGAGTCTGTCTGTCTGTCCGTTTTAAACATATTGGTGTGGATGTTGCTGTTGCCTGGGTCTTAGTGTACAAAGAGAATGGAGACATTCGGTCTCTGTATCTCTCTTCAGCAACTATCAACATTAGCAACGTCACAGTCAATTTATGTTTTGTATACAACAAGTACCGCAGTGTAGTGTCGGCATAAATGTTTGCATTAATATTTGTGTGTTTGTGTTAACACATACATATACATACGAAGTGTGCATGTATTTGTATTTTATTAATCTTGTTTGTTACTGGCAAAGGTATTTTAATTTAATTTTCTCAACAACATCTGTGTGTGAATGCACTTCAATTTTATGTTGTTGTTTTTGCATTTACTTTTTCGCATCTCTGATAACTTTTGTAGTCTCTGGAATATTGCAGTTGTCACTGTGTTGTTTTAAATTGATTTGCTTCGAATCATAATTAATTAAAATTTTTTTTTTTCAAAAATTTCTCCACGAGATTCATTGGAGAGAAGATGGCCTAATAAGTTATGCAGGCAGTATTTTTCCTGTTTAGATGGCATCTAGAACTCGTCTTCTTAAAATGAAGGTAATGAATATGAATATCTGTGTATGTGTGTATCTTTATATGTGTCTGTACATATATCTCTGTGTATATATGTATATGTGGATATATGCCAGAGATCGGCAATGAATCGGTTTTTTCGCCTACTCATAAAGCACTCATGTATTTGAATACAAGTGAGTCAACAATATTGAAACTTTAACTACTCGTACTCGGTTTCATTCGTACTCTCACTACAACATTGATTTATAAGTACAGGTTGGCATGAGTATGCATACAACCTTGACATCAAACTCATTACCATTCGAAATATGTTTGATTCATAAGCCTACTCATTCAGAACTTTAGAAAGATACTTAAAATACCTTATAAATCGAATCGAGTACTGGAATAATTCGTCAAAATTTACGGTCTTAGTTGTAAGGCATTTACAAAAAAGAAAAAAGACACATAAGCAAAAGAGACAGAGCAGCAAGCAGAGCAACACACACCTTGTAGTGAGTATTTAAGTATTCGTATGCGATTCATAGTTATTTTGTGATTCTCTGTTATGTTGAGTCATGGAGAGTTGAAATCAACAACATCATACGTGTTGTTAAGTATGAATATGATGAGTACTTCAAACTTTGAATATGAGTAGAGTTGCATGATATTAAAATAAGTATGAATGAGCATATGTAAGTATTAGAAATTATGAGTATGATTCGATTCTAGTCATCTTATTGATACTCATTGCTGATCTGTGGTTTGAACCGTGCCAACACGCTACTAACTGATAAAGAGGACTCATTCGGCCAACGAATTTAAATCTGCAGAAAAAATGTTTGTTTTTAAAAGCAATTCTTATTCTTTTTTCTGTACGAAATGGAAGGCTAAAAGTCCTTAATGATATGCTCATGGAATCCCAAATTCTTTTTTAAAGAACATCATTTCGGATATCAAAAGAAGCTTCAAGTGTTAAGTTTTGTAAATCGGTTTTGTAAATCGATGAAGTAACTCCTTTAAACTGACAAAAAATTGTACCGAAAAGGTACGCAATTCAATAATCCGTTGTTTATTTAAGGCATCACAATTATATTCAGCGAGGGACGTCTGAATGTGCTCCTACCAAACGCGCCTAACATGTGGTAAAAAGGAATCGATTCATATGCGAGCCCTATGCTTCACTTCGAAAGCAAACAGAATTTCTATTATTTGAAATCCCTTTCAAACCCCCCCCCCCCTTACATTTATATTACTCCCAATGATGATCATCGTTAGTATTGGGTATCCCTAGGATACAATTGTTAAGCCTTTTACTGGATTTAATTCTCTTACCATTTATAGCTTTAAGGATTACAGTCATAATTTGTTGTTCTGCCATCCCGTACATTTCAGGATCATTAACTCATACAACAATACAAAAACAACAATACAAAACAACATACCAACACACAACGAAAAAAAAAAGGAAAAAACGAAAAAGAAACATTTTGCAAAGTAAAATGTACAAATATCAGTTGCATTAATGAAGAGTAAATGCGATAAAAAAATATACACGAATAATAGAAAAAAGCACGAAGAAAAAACAAAACAAAACAAGAACAGCAACAAAACATGGCAATACACAATAAGTGCGGTGGCTTGTGCTGTTAAGTATGTTACGCATTAGACCATTATTGTGTGCTTTTTTCTTTTCTCTCTCCTCTTTCTTTCACTCATCCTTTTATTATTTGCTTCTTGGTATTAAAAGAGGCTTAAAAATATTGTCGACAATAACAACAACACAGCGTCACCACAGGAAAGATAATAAAACACGTTCTGTAAGACTTGCAGAAAACAAAGAGAAAAAATTTTAAAGTAAAATAAATTGACAATCGCCTCTTCTTCTATTATGTTTTTGAAGTGTTCAATGGAACCAATTTAAAAAAATCCAGCTCAAACGAAAATGGAAAAAAAAATTGGTATTTGGTTGGCGAGTAAAATTAAGCGGAAAAAGCAGAAAAAAAAGAAAGGAAAACGAACAAATATTTTCGAGCATTTTGAATTGTATTAAGCAGGATAAATAAAATCCTTATTTAAAGTATCACAATAGATAGCTTATATTACGGATGGATTAGCTGTAAGACCTTTAAGAAGCATAGATCCTCTTGGAGTTTTATTAATTGAATTCAAGAAAAAGGGCCATGTTAGTCTAGTCTACACCCAATTCTGAATGAATGGAGCTAGCCGACTAGCTGGTAGATTTACATTTCCTACCGTAGCAAAAAAGACTTCACTGACGGTTAAATCAAAGGAATGAAGGGGTCCTATGAACAACTTCTGGAGAGATTTCACCATGGATGCGGCATATGCGGCATCCTTTGGTGGTTGGTGTGTTGTGAAATGCTTTTTAAAGAGAAATCAAAGTAGCAGCTGAACTCTCGAGACTTGTTTGTGCAATCACCTTACAACCCCAATACTTAATTCTGCTTCCCTGATTCCAAATTTGCCTACATGGAAATATGTGACTCGACTTGAAGTATCCGGTTGAAGCAATCATTTTACTCATTTGAACTCCTTCACCCATCATATGAACAATAGTTGCATTTAAAAATACTTCGAAACTACATTTATAAGCATAGATAGTCAGTAGATAAGACAACACATTCAATAATTCCAAGCACTGCGTCCTAATTTCGTGAAATTTATTTCGATCATTGGTTGCATGAGAAACTCATACAAATCGATATTAATTTGTACGAAACTTTATTGAAATTATTTCGATAAGGTGTAAGTAATTAGTTGCCAGGATTGTGTAAATCTATCTCTCTGGGGATTAATATTTCTTGAAAATTTCTATAAGCTTGTGAGACTATGTATCGTCTTTCTGGTTGGCTTTTGGCATTGTTTTAGCCAGTAAATTCAAGCCAATAGATCTCCTTAATATTTTATATTAACCTTTGAACTTACATCGGAGATCTAAAAAGAAGGGTTTCCACATAGCAAGAAAACAAATGGCAACAATGTCCTTTTCGTTATACACCTATAACTCTCTTTTCGCACAGTTCAATATTCGATTACTTTTTCAGAATAAATTTGTTGTATGGTGTCAAAACGAAGCTTAAATTTTGACTTCCAAATCGTCGATATTGCCGCAGTCCAGTAGATAGTCCTGTTGGCTCTGCCTCTGAAAAAATTTTTCTTTTAATGCGCTTCCTCTCCTCTGCAATCTTCTAGGAAACGTGACGAAAAAACTAGGTAGTAAAAATAAATTGCCATGAAAAATTTCCTAAAAAATCTGTCATAAGGAGTCGACTTTAAAACTCTGGCACACTACTCATACATACATTAATACACACAACAGTAAGTGATGATAAGATGTGCTAGTTGGCCAGAACATGGCGGCCCAAAAAAAGCACTTCACAAGACGCTATATCGTATAATGAACGTGTCCTACGACACTCTGGAAAGATTTTTCAACACTGGGTGATATATGGCGGATCCTGGTGCTTGATGTTTAGGTGAAATCTTTTTAAAAGTAAATTTCTAGCAATCGTACAGCGACTTTCCTTTATGAAGAAATTAAATTCAAAAATATACATAAAATAAAATCCGATTTTACGTTTCAATTAAATGTTAATTTTGCTTTTAGAAATTGAAAGAATTCTTGCTTTTTACTTTAATTTTGTGGTCTTCTCAGCTTAAAAAAAAAAATCCTTTCACAGTCTCCTTTAGCTTGCTTTACCCTTTCACTGTAGTCTAAGCACTTAAACGAACGCCTTTTTTTTATTGTATAATAAACAAACCACCAAGTAAATCTTACAATCCTTCTGTTTTATGTGGCTGTTGGTGCTTAAAATTTGTCAGACAGATATCATTTACATTATAAACGAGACAGAGAGAAAAAATAATAAAAACGTCTTAAATTAGTAATCGGTTATGGTCGCCTAAAAGTTATGTTACTCCATAGAACTCCATTTGGTTCATATTTGATGTCAAATTAATTCCTAGTATTGAAGGATAATTTTTTTTTATTTTAAAACTTTCGAAATGCCTTTGAAATGCTAACCACCAAGCCATTTAGATTTGCTATCATCTTGCTATCATTCATCATTGTATATGAAGTTACAAACAGCTGCATACGCATATCTAAAGTTAAGAGGATATCCAGTCAACGAAATCAATTTAAGCCAGTCACGAGCTTGGAATATGTATGCAACAACGGTAAACAAGCCGGATTCCTTAACGAAACGAATTCATCGGTCCAGTGGCAATGGTATTGAATGCCGTTTGTACATTTAGCCATCAGTCCAGCTGCTGACTTTATCAGAGCTTACACCATGTGGATTAAGCCATTCTGCAGGCATTGGATTCTGCAGGCATTGACTTCATTTCTGTTTACACGATCCTATTCGGAAATTAAGTAGAAATTGTCAGTTTTTTCGATTCTGTCTCTCAGACATGTTCTACGATTTTTACAATGAGTTGATGCCGTCATAGTCTAGTAGCTTGTGTGTTGGATTCTTAGACCTGAGACCACAATTTAAACCCCAGGTCATGGAAAAATATTACTTTCAGCGACGTGGCCTC
>QOCX01001054.1:0-11441 GCA_005959815.1 Sarcophaga bullata | reverse complement strand
CTCACATCAACATTTCCGGCATATTTTTGTAAACAAGTTGCGCTTTGTTTAATAAAAAGAAAAAAATTTAAAAGATTTAAAATTTTATTGTTTGGACTTTATTCAGTCCAATAAAGCAACAACTCTTGATGACTCTCAGCTCACATTGCCTTTGTCTGTGTTGCAATAAATAATTCAATTAAAAAAGAATATCGCCTCCCCCTAGTGATAGTTTCAAAATGAATTTAAATTTTTCATTTTCATTTTCATTTTCATTTTCAACAATATTTCACAAAAGCAAACCCCCTTTTCAATGGGTAAACCACTCAATGGCAGCAAAAGAACGTTTAATTATACGGCAGGCGAATCTATTTCAATAAAAAAAAAAAAAAAATTTGCACAAAACGAATTCTATTTTAGTTGACTACACTTGACCCGCAAGGTCAGTTGTTAAAAGTTGATGCTACAAGTGATATTCAACACACACGCACGTATCCACCAATTAAATTTGTGTTGCATATGCATAAGGCTGAGTAGAGCGACACTCAGCAGCAAGATATCGTTCTGTTTGATTTATTAAAACTTTGTTAATGAAATTTTAAAATGAAACTTTCATGAAATTTTTTTTCTTCAACTTTTAAGGCATACACAGACTGCCTTTGTGTGCATGCAACCAAACGTATATACTGTGTGAGTAAATGTGTGTATGTAGGTGTTTTTTTAATGTCTTTATTGTGTTTTGAACATAATTTTCTAAACGAAATTAGCAGAAGTTTTTCAATTAAAAGGCCACATTAAAGCAACATTTTACACAAAACACCAACAACAATAACAAAAAAAAAAAAAAAAAGAAAAACATTTTTCAAACTATATAATACATACATATATGTACAGTGAGCGCTAAAAGAAACTGTACACTCAACGAGTGACGAAATTTAAAAATTTTTTTTCTTACAATTTAAAAATGAAAATAACGGTTATTTATTAATGCATATAGATTTTTTAATGTATAGTTACTTTTGACGCTCACTGTATATATACTGACATGTCACCAGCTTTTTGTTTTTTGACTCATTGTGTCACTGTCTCATTGCCTCTGTTGTGTCCAGCTTATAAGCATCGAACATTTTCGTTTAAAGTTTTCAAAATTGTGGTCCCTATGCTCGAGATCTAGGGTTCTCTACATTTCACTTGGAAAAAATATTTCCCCGAGGCTTGAAAAGAATTTAGTTTTTTATTATTTCTCTCAGTAGAAGAAATTATATACAGGGTGTATAAAGTTCGAACATCTTTTCAACGTACTAACTAAACCCATACAGTTTTTAAAGTCTAGAACGAATTAGCTTCTTAAGGATTCGGCACTCAAAAATGTCGCGAATAGAGCACTGAAGCAATCAGTTCTTTAAGTCAATGACCAATCGAGACCTTTAGGATTCAGCCAAGTGGAAAAAGTCGGGGGGTAATGAATTTTTATAGTCAAGAACCAATCGAGTTACTCCAGTGGATAGTATTCTGCATCGTTCGAAATAAATGTAGGCTCGATTGGAAAAGTTGTATCGTAAAATTAGTTTTCAATCAGTTCTACTAGCTAGTTTGGTAAAATACTCACTCACACGTAAATCCTAGAAATTTAAGGGCCACTGCTTGCTTCAAATAAATCAATTCTCTTGAGCATATGTCCTCTGCAATTAACTGCAGGATTCCATAATAAATTCATGCTAGAAGGGTACATTCTATAATCTTCAAAAATTTATTGATCAGTACAGGGTTTTAGTTCAAGTTAGCTTCTTGCGCCACCGTTGTTGTTGTTGTTGTTGTTGTTGTTGGTTTAATTTCATACATGAGTGGTGGGACATACAGTTTAACATCGAGATCCGCACAACTTTTCATAGCGATTTTTATTTACTCCGAAAGTTGTTGCCAGAGGACTGATGAGAAAAAAGTCATCCAAAGGAATAGTATTTCAGATTTCGCTTTTTTCGAAAAGTCTGAGCTGAGTTTGAACCACAGGCTACTTTATTTATACACGATTTATTATGCAGCATGTTGTCGCAACGGATATATTCTTCCTCTAGTATTGGTTCATGAAAAATTATTTCTTTTTATGGGTTTCGAGCGTGCAGTGCAACTGAGTGCATAGAAAATCATTTACCAACTCTCAATGTCCTTGTTTTTGAATGATTTCTGCTACTGAAAAATATTTTCAAATTTGTTTTCTGACCACATGCATACATAATGGTCATGAAAGCCTTCAGTCAGGATTACAATTGACCTTCTCACACCACTTATGTTGGGTGCTTTAATTTTATTCATGAGTGGCAAGATCGAACGACAGATTTCATCGCAATTTTATTTGCTTTCAGAGTTTTTGCCCGAATTTTGCTGAGAGGAAGTCGCCGCAGTAATATTTTTTCTTATTTTCGTTTTGATATCTGATGTGGGGTTTGGACCGTGGCCTTACGTCTAATAAGCCACTACACTACTAGACTACGGAGACTTGTGGTACTACGTGTAGAATATTGAACTGCTTTTGATGTGAGTTGTGTGGTTTGATGTGATTACTCTCTCTTGGGATAGGTTTCATTTAAGAAAAGGAAACCAATCAAGGGTCTCATGCCTATCACTATACATCCAAGCAATCATGTAGATTTGTTGTGAGCTCGCCATTAGTAAGTTATACTCTCTATATGAAGCCTGTATCTTGTACGAACTTCCTGAACTTTTTCCAGTCTGCTCCTAAGAGACATGTTGTGTGTGGTACAGTATCATGGCTGCAATACTGCGATCAAGATCGAGATGGAAAGCTACACAACGACACAAGAAAGTGCTCCATCATTCGAGCGTAAAGAATCGATGTTTCAGCTTTCCATTGGTAAATCGTAGAAGTAAAGATAAACCGCCCATAAGGAAGACCGAAACATTTCTACATTTTCGGAGAAAAATTTTGGGAGAAAATTTTGTTTTCACTGTCCAGAAAGAATTGTTCGATTTCTGTTGGAAAGGCTCTTCCCTAAAATTAGTTCGTT
Organism: Sarcophaga bullata; assembly: GCA_005959815.1. Lineage (NCBI taxonomy): Eukaryota > Metazoa > Arthropoda > Insecta > Diptera > Sarcophagidae > Sarcophaga > Sarcophaga bullata. The sequence continues at coordinate 8,436 of QOCX01001054.1, read as the reverse complement.
TACGAAAGGCAATTCTTTTTATCATGTTAAGTCTAAAGGGCAACGAATTACGCAGAAATAAATCTTGGCATTTAATATCTCAAATGACCTGACAAATATCAGCCAATTCCTTGGGTAAACATTTCTAAAAATAAGGATTTAAAGTTAAAAGAAGGATAAATGTCATCTACATGGTATCCCTGAGAGCTATACTACCACTTGGTGGTGACGATGATTCTGTTTAAAAAGGAAGTGAAGTAATCCTTTAAAGTTTTAAGGCATGTTGCCAACCCTTCTTATTAACAACTCAATGTCCAAGCAACTGAACTACTCTCATTATAAAGGATAATATTGACCATAAGGATGAGCTAAAAGTGTAAGAAAACCAAACAGTTTCTGTTGAAAAAACAACAGGAAAAAAAAAGAAAAGAAAGAAACTTTTCTTACTTCAGTGTTGCTTTGAAACTTTATTTGTGTAACCAATACCAGCACACAACCAAATACTTTGAAAAACTCTGCCCTTTAGTTCCTCTTTCCTTAAGATATGATGTACACGAACGTGGTAACTTTAAGTATGGCCAACAGATCTTTTAAAGTTTTTATTATTCTTTCTTGTGCTACTCAGCTCTCAGTTCAACAATCTTTTTTTAATGCAACTCATCAGTGGTTGGTTATGGCAATCAGTTTGCAGATCACGTGACTCGTTAAGGACATCAAAAATTCTATCAACGCATTGCAAGAGGACACAATCTGAAGCTAAAAAAATATAGACAAAAGCCAACAACAAAAACAACAAAACCAGAAAAAGAATATTAGCTGGACACTGTACACAGTGATGGGAATAAAAATGAAAACAAAAGAAGCAATTGACAAGAATTAAAAAAGTTTTCTTTTTCTTTCTGTTTTTTTCTTTACCTAACTGAAGCCTTTTCTTATAATTTTTTTTTTCTTTCGAAACATTTTATTTAACCCGTCTATTGGCTATTGATTGTAGGACATTATTGGCATTTGAACTAACTGATCAAATGTTTATTGGGTAATTATGTGGCTATTTCTGTTCATTATGAGGCCTAATTATGCCTCATAAGAATGCTTTTGGCATTTAATATGATGCTTCTTGTTTCTGTTCTGTTATGCATGGCCAATGTTTCGATATAATATTAGATAAGGGCAAAAGAACTTTTCTTTTCCTTTTTTGTTGTGTTTGTTTGTTTGTTTTCATGTTAAGCCACTTAGGAATTGTTCGGTAACCTTCCAAAGTAGTACGATTTCTTGAGATCCAAAACGTTCCAAAATAACTGAAATCAGGTTAGTCCGATTCGTTGTCGGAATAGTTTAGTAAGTAGTGTGTTATGAGGAGTGAGAAGTGAGATGTGAGGCCACGGCTCAAACCCCAGGTCATACAATTCGATCGAAACGAATATTGGCGACTTAATCTCAGCAGTCTTTTGACAAAAACTCGGAGAGTAAATTAAAATTGCCATGAAAGGTTGCTCAGAAATCTTCCGGTGAAACAGGCGTTTAATGCAAGAATTAGCTGAAGTCGGAGTACAGGATGATCTAGTCTGTGGTGGGATGCCTAAGTGGAGAAAGCATTGATGTGACGAACTGGCGAAGGTGCACCAAGAAGCAGAGACATCTGGAAGGATGTGTTAAGGCAGGCCTAAATTCGTTGATCTGGAGAAAAGCTAATACTCTACTCAGCTTTACTGTGTATTCGACTATCAATTTGTTTAAAAATAAAAACTATCTTTTTCTCTTTTCAGATAACATTTCTTGAGATTAGTGACTCAGCGCAAGGTTGTTCTATAGCCAATGAGCCAATTCACCATTTTTAAAGCTCTCTAGGAGAAATTATCAATTGATAGTTGACTGGTAAGATTCAGTTTATGGTTGTCTGAAGCTCTTCTGTGGTTAATGATTTTTTGTAAATTCCTCTTGGCATGGCTTTCTATCAAATTCTCGACTGAAAAGGTTAATGGTTTGCAGTAACTCCATAACTTTACATATTCTGTTGAGCATTCAATCCATGAAAAAAAAAACGTATTTTTCTTTCTCAAAACTTGTTAGAATTCTATTTGAAAGAAAACCCACGTAAAAAAAATTGTGACTTACGAAATAATTTTTTCCCCACACTAATAATTCTAATAACATGTCCTTTAAAGTTGCTAAATGTACTGTCATTATATTGTTTCGGCTCTTTTTCTTTTGCATCCTTGTTCGTTTAAACGTTTAAATACTTCAGCAATCAGTTTGCTGCAGCTATTGCTGTTATTGTTGTTGTTGTTGTTGCTGTTGTCCTTCAATTAAAGTCTTCGACTTTCTGCTTAAATTGTCTTCTCTACTTGGGTATTGCAATACTATATAAATGCAAGAGAGTTAGCCTAAGAAAGAGAGAGAAAAAAAAAAATTTTTTAAAGTTTTGCTTAGTTTTTCGTTTTGCTTTCAATCACTTTCTTCAGCCATGCTTTCCAGAGTGTTTGTCTAAGATTTCCTTCATTTTCATGTTCTTCGGCTACTTCGGCTTCTTCTGCTTATTATTTATAATGCCTGCTGTCCTGCAGCTGGCTGTGTGTGTGTGTAATACATCAGTTAGTTGCCAGCTTTATTATCTGTTCGTACGTAAATCCGTCTCTGGTGTCTGTCTGTCTCTCTCTCTCTGCCTGTCTGTCGCCTGTTTGTGCTCTTTTCGTCTATTCAACTGTCATTTTTTGTTGCTATGTATAGTTATTGCCTGATTCGAGTTTGTTCGAGTTGTATTTGGTGTAAATGAAACATTTCTTGAGTCTTGAGTCTTCCTGTTGAGTATTCAGTATTCAAACATTCTTCTTGGCCAAGTATGCGTTGCACGTTTTGCAACGTGTTCAGAAAGTTAAACAATTGTGACAAAATGCTGTCAACTCTGATTATCACTTGTTTCTCATTAGTTCATCATCACTCACCAGAGTTTTTTGGTTTGTGCAGAGAACGGACGGTGGGTTGGTTGGATGACTGGACAGATGGATGGATGGTTGGATGGATGGATGGGTGAATGGTTCGTTGACTATTTTATTTAAGTTTTCTTTTTTGATTTTTATTTCTTTATTCTTATTGTTGTTGTTGCTTACTGTTGTTACTTAAGTTTTCATTTTCAATCATTTTCATTTGCCCATTGGTATAGAACTGAGAGAGAGAGAGAGAGCGGGAGATAGATAGAGCGTAAGTAGTGAGGTTATGTTGTTTTTTATTTGTTTTCAATTTCATTATTTTTATTGTTATTGTGTCCTCTTAAGAGTTTGTTCTTATTAATTAACGTTCAGTTTTTCGTTTTCATGTCATTATTCAAGTATAATTGAATTTTTTGTTGATTTGTTTGTTTGTTCAAATCTTTTTTTATTGTATTTTTAGCAACGAGTTTTGTCATGTAATTTGTAATTCTGTTGACTTAATTGATTTGTTTCAACACAACTAATATGTGTCCTATAGAGTTTGGACGGCGGAGTACATTAATCAGTAATTAAGATGACAAAAATAATTCAAAGATCTATGCATAGATAGCACAAGAAAGAGGATTATTTTCGGCTGCTGTCTGGCAAGAAGTCGACATGAAATTTTTCCTTTTATTTGGTAAAATTTTCGGGTTGCTACCAACGAAAAGTTTTTTTACAGAGACTCTTTATTACAAGGTCGTTCATAAAAATTTTAGCGTCGATATCACTTCATACTTTAGCGCTGCATTTGCACTGACCAACTTCTTCCCTTGCTTGGTGGAACTTGATCTGTACAGGGTTTGTGGCGTCGTAACGAGCCGCTAAGAGTGCTCAAGTGAGTTTTGGTATCAAGGCTACCACTCCAATCCCACTTATACTCTCAGTTCCTTTGAAAGTGAAGTCATCATCGATCAATTTCGGTCTTCATGCCCGAAAATATCAAGACCAACCCAAAATTGTATTGAATGTTTACTGGCTCAAGGTGCGTATGTATATTCACGGTAAAATTCGCGGAGGAAAAACTTGCAATAACCTAAAATCTTCGAAGAGATGTTTAATTGGCAATTCTAGAACTCAATAAAGTTGAATTATAGCAATGATTTGTAGTCTAGTAAGTAGTGTGATGGCTTATTACGTGATTGAAACGCTAGCTCAAGCATCTCGAATGAAACGAAATTACGGCGACTTCCCTTCAGCAGTCTTCTAGATAAAATCTACCAGTAAAATAAGAACAAAACAAAAGAAATAAAAACTGTCATGAAAAGTTTCTCAAAAACATCTGACGTTCAGAGTTGACTTTACACTAAAGATCCCCCCACTCATATATAAAATTAGCACACACAACATATGTGGTATGAGAAACGAGGTTGTAATCCGGACTAAATGGTAAGGGATTAAAGCTCTAGATGTGACATGGATTTGCCATAATTAGGTAGACAAAGAGAGTTTCAAGCAATCGTATGCATTTCCATTTACAGTTTGGGAAAAAGTGTCTTTTTTTTAGGTTAAGTTTCACTGATTATTGTACTGCTCTGGGGTTCGAATCAAGGCCTCATGCCTAATGTGGCAAAATACTACCTACTAGGCTATGGCGACTTCTATTAATGATTAGTATTGTTAAAGAACGAATACAGCAGCTCTTTTCTACTAGCCTTGAAATCATAAGAAATGTTTGAAAATGCCATTTAGACTTCCATTCTGCTTACTCTAGAGATCCATGAAGTCGTTCGCATAGTAGCAGAAAAGAACATAAGGCTGGTCGTTTAACTAATAAGTTAGTAACTGGTTCCTTCTCGTCCTTGTCTCTGAAGCTTCTGCAGACGTTACTGATCATACGGCTAACACCAATGCATCTCGCCTGAAGGCTTCTAATGCAATGTACAGTAATAAGCTTAGACAACTACGCTGTGGGTGTTACTTTGAATTCAAAGCAGCCTTGCCTTGCCACCTTCTATCTGTTCTTGCCCAAATTCGCTAAGTTTCCATGCCTGTATCTGAAGCTACTTATGCGATATTGAAAGAGTTTATCCCGACGTTGTCAATAATAAATCTGGAGCTTCTAAATGTGTTTCTCAGTGAAGAGAATTCACCTCAAATTTCGATGGCTTTAGCTGCATAACATTGTGATCGTCATATTACAATACAAGTAATGTCTGTAGCTGCAAAGCCCTGCTCAGAATTTATTGACTTTAGATGAACGCAAGCAATCTTTAACCAGTTTTCCAAACCATAATGAATCTTATTAGTACTGCGTGTTGTTTTTCTGGCCTAAACAATATGAAAACCGAACATATGTCTTCCTGTTCTGTTTCTTAATTGNNAACCTTAGTTAGGATTACAACCTAGCTTCTCACGTCACCCGCCTTATATGTGATAATTTTATGCACATGTGGTGTGACCTACAGCTTAAACTCGACTCCGAACGACAGATTACTTGAGAAACTTTTCATCGGAATTTTATTTACTCTCCGATTTTTTGCCAGAAATCTGCTGAGAAGTTGTATCGAAAGAAAGACTTCTTAATATTTTGTTTTGTTCAAGATGTTTGAGCCGTGGTGCGAACCACGTATTCACGCCTAACAAGCGAACACACTACATATTAGACTACGACCAATATAAGTCTTTCATACTATAAACATTCTTCCTTCCTATTAAAATACTACACACGCCATTATCTTAAAACTCCTTTTCACTAAAAAAAATCTTATTTCTGACAGTCAATAATTATTAAAATTTTGAGAAAATAGGCCCCATTAGACAAACAACTAACTGCCAAAGCATTAATCATTCTTAAATTGGGTTTATCACTTGGGTATCAGGCTATAATGAGGTTGAGGTATTTCAACAATTTCCATTCCTAATGACGTAATGATGCAATACACTTACCTTAAGCATGTATAAAGGGAGCCATTTAAAGTCAAGCAAACAAATCATTCATTTAACATTTCTCTGTGACTTTTTCTCTGTCTTTATCTCTCTCTCTTTCTCTTTCGCTCTTATTCCTTTAGGCAATAATTCATTTGGTTAAGCATGTATTGTGTTTTTTCTTTCAATTTAAAATTTTCTTAACAAATATTTTAAAATACAGAGAGAAAGAGAGGAGGAGAGAGAGAGAGAGGGAAGAGAAAAAAGTGCAAAGTGTGTACGAAAGACGCATTTACTAGACCCCAGAGATCAATTCGCAAAAAAAGAAAAAAACGAAAAACACATCACAAGAGAGCAGAGTGATGTTTAAATGAGCATATGAATGGTTGGCTGGTAATAATTTTTTTTAATGCCTTTAATAAACACACACAAATTGTTGCACAACACGTTAAAACAAAAGGAAAAAATAAATGAAATTTTTATTTACGATTTTTTAAAAACACAAAATAAACAACAATAACAACAAGAGAACAAATAAAATGAAAAAGAAAATGAAACAACCGCCAGGCTGACGGGTAACGTTATTAAATTCCCAAAAGCAGCTGCTTTCAACGTATAAAATACGGAGCAGAAATGAAAGCAAGAGAAGCACAAAAGAGGCTGAGGGGTTAGAGAAACTTAACAAAACAACCGTAAGGACAATGGTATTATTAAACACCGAAGACATGTTGCTTTAGACTTTGTATGTGTGTGTGTGTGTTTCCTCTTTTCGTTTTTTAATGGCAAAGTCTGTATATGCCGGTGTAGTGTTGTGTGGTGTGATGATGTGTAAATAAAATATTACAATTCCTTACATATTCTCTTTTAGGTTTGTTTATATTATTTCTTGGTGTTGTGTTGTTGTTGTTATTTTTGTAGGTCCATTACTGTTGAACTCTCTAACGGTTTTGTCATTTGTACGGCAAAAAACAATAAAAACTTTAAAAATGTTTAACAACAACATCATCAACAACAACAGCAGGAGACGTAATAAGAAAGAACAAATAAGTATTGCTAAGAGAAATAGAGTGAAAGAGAGAGAGGAAGAGAGAGAGGGAGAAAGAGAACAGTGTTTAGTGTTGCCTTTCCATTTTTTTTGTGGCTTCTTAAAGAATTTTTCCTTGTGAATTTCGATGCAATACTCTGTTCTTCTCTTAGTATTCAAGGAAACTTAAAGAATACGTCTGGAAAAATATAATTTCTACGGAAATAATGGTTGAATAGCGGAAATAACGTAGCGAACCTTAAAACTATCACATAATGAGAGTCTCCCTAATCGTCGTAAATAGAGCAAATTTCTCATCTGTTATAACGAACAACATCAAAAGGACCTCCAAATATCAAAAGTGTCTGATTCCCACTGACATGTAATACATAAATGGTCTTTACAACCGAATAGTCAAGATTACGATCTAGTTTCTCATATCCTCGATGTTATGTGTCTTAATATTATAAAGGAATGCCGGTACCAACAGTTAAAAGTCGATTCCGAACAAATGATTTTTGAGAAACTTTTCATGGCAATTTTATTTACTCTCAGAGTTTTTGCCAGAAATCTGTTGAGAGCTGAGAGGAAATCGTCGAAGAAATATTTTCTCATATTTTCGTTTTGTTGCTGTTTGAAGCGTGGCCTCACGTCTAATAAGCCACTACCTATTAGATACGGCGACTACATTCCCATTGACTGCTTTACTGTAATTCATACACTGTTCATGTGATCTAAGTAAGTTGAGTCGGTGGGAAATGCGGCTTGTTCTGAGCTCCTATAAAAAAGCCTGAGGCCAACAAAATCTTCTTCAATATGTTCAAGAGTAGTTAATCCCTCAAAATTTTCATTCTTTTGGCCTTTTTTTTTAAACGTCATTAACAATCATTCCTTCAGTCATTTTTTATGCAACGTTTCATTTTGCTAGGATTTCTTGATGTTTGTAAAGGTAGCTGAGAACTTAAATGTGGTTCTGCTAATCACACTTTCAGCGATATATTGTCGAGACCTAGAGATCGATGTATTGACTTCGATTGCCTTTATCGCTCCATTTTGCTGATATCAGGATATTTAGTGGAGGTATACCCATTCCGATTGCCTGTATCATAACAGAAATATTTTGAACCGGAAAAGTAGGAGCTAATGCCACTGATTTCTAAATATTATGCCATATTTTTACTTGTAGTCGCCGTCGTGTAGAAGGTAGTGTGTCGGCTTATTAGACGAGAGGCCACGATTCAAACCCCAGGTCAGACATCAAAACGAAACGGAATATGAAAAAATATTTCTGCCTCTCAGCAGATTTCTAGCAAAAACGCTGAGAGTAAAATAACATTGCCATGAAAAGTTTCTTAAAATTCTGTCATTAAGAGTCGACCTTGAACTGTAGTTCCTGCCACTCATGTATAAAAATAACACACACAGCATAAGTGTTATGAGAAGTTTGGTTGTAATCCTGACTGAAGGGTTGTAATGACCAATTATGTTATGACATTATTTTCTTTTGTTGTAAAGCGCCTTTAAGGAGTTCCTTAATAATGGAACAAAGTTCTCTAAATTAATAGCCCGACTACAGTTCTCCATTTAAAAATAAAATTT
>QOCX01001053.1:37021-51573 GCA_005959815.1 Sarcophaga bullata | reverse complement strand
GAGTTTTTGCCAGAAATCTGCTGAGAGGAAGCCGCCGAAGAAATATTTTTTCATATTTCGTTTTTAATATCTGACCGGGGATTCGAACTCTGGCCCTTCGTCTAATAAGACAACATACTACCTACTAGACTACAGTGACTTCAAGGACTTCAAATGGTTTTTTATTGCCTGGAAAGGACAAGGCTTTAAACCTGTAATCTTTGTTTCCGAAACTATCACATTCAAGTCTCGATATCGTTTTACAACAAAAAAAAAACAATCTTTCATGTAATTTTAGACTCCAGGCTTAAAAGCTGCAATTTAAAGTTCGAAAAAAAGAGTTCCAAAAAAAAGCTTTTTTTTGCCATGAAAATTTCTGTAATTTTTGAGTTCAAATTGTTACTCCATTCCATAACACAATAAATGCAAGAATAAGGGAAAAGCTTTTACTACGAAAAGTATTTGTTGTTTTGTTTTGTTTTTGTTTTTATTTAAAAGCTTAAAAATATTACAGAAGTAGCTGGATTTTATTGATTTGGATGGGGAGTATGAAAGACAAAAACAAAACGAAACGAAATGAATTGAATTGAATTGAATTGAATTGAATTGAAATGGCAAATGATGATGAATGTAGACGACGCAGTAATAATAATTTATTGCTTTTATCTGAAGAATGTCAAAGTCCTTGAAAAAGGAAATTCTAACACATACAAGAGAATATGTGATCTTCTCTTAATTCCTTTTAATTTTTTTTTTTTAATCAAAATGTCCACTTAAACTATAAAAATTTAATTTTATTAAGGACACTCTCGGTTTTAAGACATAAAAATACGAGTGAGTACACATACCTATGCCTCGGGTATTACAGATTCATTAATCATGTTTTTCAAAATTAAGCCAGTGAGTAGTTAACTGCAGCACATCCTATGATGAAAGCGTAACAAACTTCTGTGACCTAAAAACAATGCTCTCCCTGTAGTGGCAAATCTTGCTTATGGCGTCTTACTTTTTCTCAAGATGTCAGTCCATTTGATTTGTCTACAATAATCATTGTTGCTGCTGGTCTTTCTCTGAGGTGTCAGGGAACTCGCTACATGGTTTACTATCTGAATTTCTCTGATTTATATTCAAGAACTTAACTACACTCCACTACGTCATATAAATCCACTATTTATTGCGTTTTTAAGAAATTCTACTAGCAGATGCTTGTCTCTATAAGGCAATATAGGGTGTTTAACAAAGCGCTTTATATCTTTAAATAAAATAAAATGTGTGTGTGTGTGAGATGTCATCGAAATTTTAATTCGTTTCATAGACTCGATCGATGTCATTATGATTATCTACAACACCGTTCAAATATCCGTCATAGCTTCTTTGAATAGAACGCTTCCGTGTATCAAATTCTCAATGATTCTGGCGCATAAGCACACATAACATACATAACATGGATATATAACTTATAATCAGTCAATCAATCTGGATTACTACCTAGCTTTTTACATCTGTTATGTTGTCATACATGAGTAGCGGAACCTACAGTTTAAAGTCGACGCCGAACGACAAGTTCTTGAGAAACTTTTCATGGCAATTTTTATTTACACTCAGAGTTTTTGCAAGAAATATTCTAAAAAGAAGCCGCCGAAGAAATATTTCCTCTATATTTCGTTTTGTTGACGATATCGGTCTCAAGTCTGTTAAGCCAACACCCTACCTTTTAAACTACGACAACCTTAAACAGGCTGAATATGATCGATAGCATGGGTTGTATATGCTTTGAGAATCACTGTTTTTAGTGACTTCTTCGTACATAACTGCGACTTAAGAAAGACAGGAAAAACTCTAACGGCGTCAAATCGCAGGATCTCGGTTGCCACTTGACACCATCTTCGGGGGAGATAATCACGCTCTCAAATAGCTTGAGCAGTATAGATAAAGAAATTTTAAAAGAAATTGGTAATCAACGACCTATCTAGCTCGACGTTGACAATAGTGCCCTAGCCACCGTTGTACGCAAATAAAAGTGGACCGGATGCATACAAAACAGTACCTTTCTGAGCGTGCATTTGGATACCTCGTGTAGTGGTATCGTTCTGGATTCGACAATTTTGTTTGTTCACGAACCTTTGCATCCAGACATTAGCCTCAACGAACACAAGTCGTTGTCTATGGTTCCTGCGTCGCAATCAATACAGATTTGACAAAACCGATTGAATAATTTGCGACTAATTTGACCGGTGAAGCTATAAAAAACTATCAATTTCGAAACTCCATTTGCGATTCACTGCTAAATACGGGTGATGAAAATTAGATCACGTATAATGTGTAAAAAGGATTGAGTGTGGTAGGTTATTGTTCATTATGAGCTTTACCACTAGTTGTGACTAATACAGGCCTCTACTGCATTATTACCTGAATCTTACATGTTCACGCTATCATTTTTTTTAATCTCTGCAGAACTGGTTTAATAGCTTTGATCAAGCTTCCCAACATATGCATGTAAACAGCTTTAAACCCACTGTGCTAAAACACCCACATCTTAAATACATTTAAAAAAAACAAAAAGAACTCACTCAATATACCCTTAAAAACACTTTTACTCTCACGAGAGATGTTAAAAAAAGTAATTTATTTTCTCTTTATGCATACAAAACCGAATACTCTTTGAGTGTAATTTAAACTAAACTCACACAAACACAAACACACACACACACAGACACAATTAAACTGTTTTTCTCTTTTTTTAATTTATTTGTGTTTAAAGAGAACACAGCCAAAGTAAGAACAAGAAAGAAAATGAAGGAAAAAAAGGTGAAAAACGGATGCTCACAATTGTGCAAAGAATTTCCAATACATAAACAAACTGTGCTAATGTGTGCAACTGGGAATAACAAGCACATATACAGGATACACTATCGCCCATATCCATACACACACATACATATACAAGCAAGTATACTTAATAATGGGGAGTAATGTTTGTTTGTATGTTTGTAAATGGCGTTTCTGTTCTGTTTCTTTATGTGGGTGATGTTAAAAGCTTAAGAGGACATGTGTACATATACCAGTACCTGTTTGTTTGTATAACTGTATACGAATATGTATTTGTATTTGTTTATGTATATGTGTGTTAAGTGTATTTGTGTTTTTATTTTTGAAATTTCTCTGTGAATTAAGGTTGATGGCAGGCAACTTGTGTTAAAGTTATCGTACGACCAGAGAATACATGAATTTAATGTATTTTTGTTGTTGTTTCATTGTAGCCACAACGACATGAACAAAAAACAACGCTACTGATGATGATAACGATGTGCATGATGATGACGCTGATGATGATAATCATGTTGATTGTGATGTTTGGGGATTTCTTCTTACTTTTGCTAAAAGCACTCATCAAGCCATATTGCACAGTGAAACAGTGAAACAGCGAAACAGTGAAACAAATCAAATGCTAGTGTTTGTTTATTAATGTTGTTTAAACGCATGTATTGCGTTTCTAAAGAAATTCTTTTGACGACTATGAGGTAGAAGAAATTGTTGGCGCCCTTGACAATGATGTCCTCGCCGATGTTGTTCGCAAATAAGTCTGGACCATATGCACATCAAACAGAGACTTTTTTGGCATGCATTTACATCCCATGTGGAGTGATATCGTTTCAAATTCGGTAATTTTGTTTGGTCAAGTACCTATTCATCCAGAAAAGTGACTCATCGAATACACATTGTAGTCTATGGTCCATGTCTATCCATCACCGATTTGAAGATCTTCCAGTAGATCAGCCAGTAGCCGACAGCATCGCAGGGTATCTACACTCAAATTAAAGTTTACCGTTTCTGCAGTTGTCTCCGAACGATGGTAGTCACAACTGCGTTTACGATTACACGGATAATGTGTATGTAGGAGTACTCTAAGGAACTCTTCATTCAATACAGTTCAGGTCTTTCTATCCAACCTTATAGTCCCTATATGACAGTAAGTCTTTGCCAGAAGTTTGCAAAGTCTGTCAACTTCATTGAATTCTTCAATTTCCTTTCTGTACCTCCAAGAGCTTTCCTTCATCCTCCGTGTTACGTTTTTAAATTCGTCGAGGGAAGTTTCACCTTCATCCATCAAGATGCAAAGTCCAATATAAATCAAGAGCAAAACTTATGATTGAAATCACATGCACAACGATCCATAGATCCTTACACTCGCATTTGAAATGCCAATATTTTCAATCGGCATTTACAGTGTTTAAAAACACTGTCCAGCATCGTCTTTATAAATATGCGTGTGAGCGTGTATCTGCTTGAGTATTATTTTCTCTTATTTTCTTTGCATTGGTGCAAGTACATGTGTGTGTGTGTGTGTCTAAAAAGTATTCTACTAAGTGTGTGTTAAAATTTAAGAGATTTTTTGTTAAGTCATGTGTTTGTGTTTGCCAACTACAAAGATAAAGAGAGTATCTGCATGTGTTAGAGTGTGTGTGTGTGTGTGTGTGTTTAGAATTTTGTTGTAGTAAAAATATTGCCTTTGCTGGTGTATTTCTTGTTGTTTTTTTTTTGTTCTTCGTTATTCCTGCTGTTGTTATTGTTGCTGCTGCTGTGTTTATTTTTATACGCATTGGGGATACTTGAGTATCGTTGAGTGCTTTTACCGGTTGCTGTTGCTTTGCTGCCACAGCTTCTACGTTTACTTTTTTATAATGATGATAGTATTTGTTGTTGTTATTGTTTCTGCCTTCCTAGAGATGATAATGATGGGTCTGTTATTATATACACTCACGTATTGTTGTTATTGTTGCTGGAGCTGTTGCTAAACGTGCTGCTCATACAAAATGACCAACCAGTTTGGGCTTGAATCGTAATTTTTCTAAGAAATGTTATCGTGTGTGTTATTTTAAAAACATAATAATTTAAATTCTCTTTAATATCTTCGAATTTCATTTCAGCGCATATAAAATCAAAATTGAACAACAATTTCACTTTACTAGAGTGAAATATTCTTTTCTCTCCTTTTTTGATAGCAAAAAAAAATACAAAAAAAAATTAAAAAAAAATTGCAATATTTTGATGGCCAACACACCCAAAAAAAGAAAATTTCAAGTCACAGAATTGCAACCAGCCTTGTATGATATTTTAAATTGAAATAATTTCGCTCTTTAAAAACAGAAACTTTTATTAACTTTCTTTCCCTGCCTTTACCACACATACTCCCACTGCTAAAACGGAGAGAGAGAGAGAGAAGGAGAGAGAGAGAGAACACAAAATACAACAAAAACAGAAACAAATACAACAGCAGCCAAATAAATAAAAACAATTTTTTTTTTTGTTTGTTTGTTTTGTTTTTGGTTTTTCTTTTTTAGTTTTCTGTTTTTGGAGTAAAACGTTAAAATAGCAGCAACAACAACAACAATTTATATTCAACATGGCTGCCAGGATTCTGTTTAAAGGACAAAAAAAATTGCACTGTTGCCAATTTTATGCTTTCATCCACAACAAAACCAATACCAATACTCTCACTCTCTCTCTCTCTCTCTCTCTCAGTCTCTCACTCTCTCTTTCTCTCTCTGTCTCACTCTATGAATCTCTCACTCTGTTTAACACAATCATTCCCATATATACATACAATATACATGTATACGCATACAGAAGCGTGTGTATAACTGTATACGCGCAAACAAACAACTCTTCCATTACCAGCAACAGCAGCAGCAGCAACAAGAACAACATGTTTTGTGCATGTATTAATGTTTGAGCAACAACGACAACGGCAACAGCAACATTGTACAGTGAAGCCAGATAATTGAAAAGCATGACTTAAGAAGTGTGCAGCAGTAAGCAAACCTTACTTGGGTAATATAAAGCTAACAGTTGGGATACTGTTGCGCGTGGTTAGCAGTATTTAGCCATCCTGATATGCAGTTTTTTTAAATTACCGGAGGCTATATAGGTTCGGTGGCAGTAATTTTATGCCCTTATTAAGTGTCTGTGTCCCTTAGGATCGCTATGAATTTCCTTAAACTGTTTCTGTTTCTAGGCTTATTTAAAGCAAATAGGGTCCTCCCTATATCCAAGAAGAACAATGAGTTATTTTTCCCATCTTCATTTTAATTTTCCCAACTTCTGTAGAGAAATCCCAATCTCTCGCATAAGAATTCAATGAACCAGAATTCTGTGAATAAGAATTCTGTTGTACCAGCCTTTGCAAATGGGTCAGCTTTGTTACCCTCAATGTCCCTTCATGTCTAGGAAACCACCTCAGCGTAAGCATTGTTTGGAGCACTGTCTTTTCCATAGGCATTTGCCGTACTTAAACAATGGTGACTTTACTGTCATCTCTTTATAGACTCCTTCATATCCATAATTTTCACCGGAATAGCCCCTTAAGCGCGTAGTCTAATTGATAATGTAAAGTTTTTTATGCTCTCAGGATCCAAAGTTCAGACATCCTGTAGTGAATTGGAAAATTCTATCTCACTAAAAGTTTGTCCCACTGTATCTCTCCCATCCAAAGCAACAGCAATTGTACGTCGATCTACAATAGAAGCAACAACAAAACAACAACAAAAAATCCAAAATCTAAATAATATTCTGATGGTATTTGAAGTGTATAAAGGATATATTTTTGTGTATAGTATTGCTGTTGTTGTTGTTGTTGTTGCTTTTGATTTTTTTTCTCGCTCTCTCTCTCTATTCTCTCTACTACTGTAAATACTTAAATACGTGGCGGAAATGAAATTTACTTAAAAAAACTAAAAATTTGGATTCAAACTCAGAGAGGGCTTTAAATCTTATGGTTAACACAGTCCCTATGGAAAGAGTGGACATCATCGATGTAAAAGCTAAAATTCTGATGAGTTCCCAGTTCAATTACTTGTTGTGTTGCTTAGTGACCCTATTTTTGGTGCATCACACTTGGTTTGAGAGGAGTCTTCGCCTTTCTTAATCCTCCAAACATCCGAAGTGGAAACTTCCATACTCGCAAGCTAGTCTGCTTGCTTATTACCAAAAATCCGCCTAAAGCCTGATACCCAGCAGTGAAAATACGGCTTCCCATGCTCGTGTCCGAAGATACGTTGCTAACGTTGCATCTGTATACCACAAAATATCATTCCCTTCAATTTTGTTACTAAGTCTCGTTGCGAAATACTGTCCGAATTCATAGAGTCTATTGGTCCTGATCAGAGCTCAGTTAAGGAGATAGCTGCTAGTCAATAAAGTGGTCTTCCCATGGGATGAAAAAAAACCGTTGCCATTGTATACCACAAAATAGTTCCTTTTTTAAGCATTCGGATCGTTCCCTTCAATTTTGTTACTAGGTTTCGTTGCGAAATACTGTCCGAAATCATAGAGTCTACTGTTCCTGATCAGAGTACTGTTGAAGAGATAGCTGCTGGCCAATCAAGTTGTGGCCTTATGAACAATATCCCCCCAAAGTTAGACTTGTTTACAACAGAGCCGTCAACGCTGGACAGATTCTCATTGCCCTTGTTATGCGTTCACATCGCTTAATGGTTTTTAAAATTCGTCCTAAGTAATCCTCTCTTTAACGCTAGCTGCCTTTCAAAGTTTTGAAGAACTGAATTGCAATTCAATTCAGTTGACAACTCTTCCCCAATGAAGGTATCATTGGCGAAACTATGATTCTTCAAGCAATATTCCACTCTAGAAGTATTTGAATATTGCCAACAGAAAAGAGTAGACAGAAGCTAATATCGTTGGCTTATTTTGGCAATATATGCTCTCGCCAATAGTAACGGTTACTGGCGGTTTCCAAGGCTTCCAATTCTAACGACTTTTAAATTGCACCACATACCGCATGATGGTGTATCTTCTCTGGCAAAATGAAACTTCTTTTTTTTTGTGTGTGTATGTGTGCTTGTTTTTCCTTTCTTTTTTTTCGTTTATTTTCTGTAGAAGAACAAAAAAGTAGAAAAAGAGAGAAAAATAAAGTCTATAATTAATTAAATTTGTTATTTTCGTTGTTTCCATTGTTATTAAGTGTCTCTTATTGTGTGTACAAATGCAGATACATTCACTTACACACACACACACATATATACCCATATATCTTTAATATGTTGATATGTATCTAGAAATGCTGATATGTAGTATGTATGTGTGAACATATCTATGTATTTAGTTATATAGGTAGTTGTGTGTGTGTGTGTGTGAATTTATATTTTAAAATATTTTCCGTCTGCTTTTTTCTTCTTTTATTTTTATTTTTAATGTCGCATATAATAATGACTCGTTTTATACTCGATTTTATGGCTTAAAACTCGCATGGTTTTTTTTTGGTTTCTTTTGATTTTGATTTTTTATTTCAAATGAAAATATGATAAAAAAAAAAAAAAAAAAAAAGATTAAAGTGCTGAACAAAGAGTTTCCATAGAAGAGGGGAAGTAAACATTAAAATTACAATGATTTTTAAAAGCAATTTTAACTTGTTTTTAATGAGTTTTATGTACGAAAAAGTTTTGACAATTTTAATTTCGTTTTTCTTTTTCTTTATTTTTCTAAAAATAGGTGTCAAATAATTGAGAAAGGCTCTATAATCCTTTTTTTCTTACTTCAAACGACATGTGAGATGAGAATGTAGGAATGCATAAGTAACGTATCGTAATTATTTTTAATGAAATTTGAATGCCTTCAAATGGGAAATTAATTTCTGTTTTTTTTTAACATAATAAAAGCAATTTATCTTCGCAAAAAAATTTCGAAAATTGCTTTAGAGGTATGATAATTTTTGTAACCCAAGAAGTGCTTACAATTTTAATAGAAAAATTACACTCTGGTCTCTCTATTAACTTTGAAAACATTCATTGTCATATTTTACGTATTTTAAATATCAAAGGATCTTCGTGTAGCAAAATAATGAATAATCTAATCGTAGTAATAATCAGCTCTTAATAATCCTCCTTAAAGGAGCTCAGAATAAATTCAAACTTCTTCTCTCTTTAATTTAGAATTCTCAGCTCCATCTATTTTACTTACTGACATAATTGATTGGTAATTGGCCTTGCCGCCAGCTGACTTCTGCTAGAGTATAAAACATGTATGCAACGCTGGTTTGTAAAAAAAATTTGTTGCTGAAATCTTTATAAATGCCTCATAGTAATACCAAATAGAAGAGCATTCAACTGTCAATGTGACTCTAAGAACTGAAACTGACAGAATGATCATAAAGAAGAAAACGTTAAGAGCTGATTTAGGCTCGAATTTCACTCCGTTTTATAGACATCTAAGCGGCATCTGTGCTTACCCACAGCAGACCTTAAGATTCGCATAAAGTATTACACATCAAATGTGGGGGTCTTTCTTAGGGGGTATAACGGACATCACGAAGTCGCCATAGTCTGCCTACTAGGCAACGTATTGGCTTATTAGACGTGAGGCCTTAGTTCAAACCATCTCCAACAAGACAAATTTAAAAAAAATACGATTTTTTCGTTGACTTCTTCTCAGCTGATATCTGACAAAAACTCTGAGAAAATAAAATAAAATTGCCACGCAAATATTCCTACAAATCTGTCATACAAAGTCGACTTTAAACTCTAGGTCCCCCTCATGTCTGAAATTTAACACACACAACATAATTGATGGACTAGAGGGAAACGATGCCTGATTGAAGGGTTGTAATGAGCAATTACGTATATCTCTAGGTGTATATTCATTTATCGGAATCATTAGTCACAGTCCTTAGGCCAATCTAACACTCTATCTTTCTCAAATGTGTGCATCTGGCTTAGGGGGTCGGATGGATTTTTCTAATACCTACTTAGAACTTTGAGTTCAAATACCTTCCAGAAAAAATTACTTTTTGAAAACCATAAACGAGGAATATTGATGAAGTTGTCATTTCCATTTCTCTTATCTTGCTCTATAAGAACAATATTTTCCACGAAATATATTCGGAGTTTAAGTCCCAAATCTTGGCCTAAGGATTCTCAACTCCACTGTAGTAAGAGCGATGGGTTTTCCTGGAGCCATCTAGTCACTTCTAGTTTAGCCAACATCAACGAATTGATATGGAATTAGAAATTTGGCATCCAAAGGAATGATGATGCCGAAAAGTGGGAGTCGTATCTTCATATAGCTTTTGCAGCGGGATCATCTACCAAAAGGAGGCATGGTATAGTTGTTAAGAAACTCTATTACAAACCCGTAGAAGACGAATCCATTAAATAATCTATCGAGAAAGTCGCAATCCTTTAGTGCCATTGAAGACAGATTACTTCGTAATTTATGGAGTAGTGGGATAAAAGGTAATTTCATATAAAAATGGTGATAACTCGTGCTTTAAGCTACGAATTGTTCGCTTATCTACCGTTTTTATTAGTCAAGCTACTACGCATTGCGGAATATTTTGAGGAAGGAATAAAATTGCAGAGTACCAACACTGGTACGGAGTATCAACACTGGTACTTAAAACAGCTACTATTACAAGGAGTTCATTTGTTGTTTTAAGATCCAAACAGAATTTCGTTTTTTTTTCCAAATAATTTTCGAAATTCAAAATTTAATTTTGAATTTCCTCTTAAGCCCTAGAGTCGAATTAAGTTTTCCTCGTAACTGATGAACAAAAAAAAAAGAGAGAAACGTAACTTCTCTGCAATATTATTAAGAAATATTTCAAAAGTTTTTTTTCTTATTTTTGTTTCTTCTTCTTTTTTGATTTCATCTGATTCTCATTTAAGAAATTTAATATTAAAAAATGATAATGCAGTATAGCTGGAATTGCTGTTGTCATTGGATCTGTGCAAATAGTGAATTTCATTTCATTTTCCTACAAACGAGAAAGTCACACACATTTAATATTGAATGTGTGTGATGGAAAACATGGCAACGCATAATAAATTTTCCTATTTTTCTTACGTTTTTTTTTTTGAAGTTTTTTGCTGTTTCTACTACTACTTGTGATTCGCAATTTGTTTTACTTTTTATGGATACTGAGAATTTTCAATTTTCTTTTCTTATATGTGAACAAGAAAAAAAAGAAATGAAATGAAATGAAATAAAAAAATGAGGAAAAAAGAAGAAGTAGAAAGGAAAATACTTTGAGAAAATACTGTGTTAACATTTTTAATATAATAAAAATGCATAAAAATATGTACACAAGAGACAGGAGATAGGAGACAAGAGACATACGCACAACACAAATCAACTACACTGAGAAAAACTTAAAAAAATGAAAACAAACAAAAAACAAAAAACAATTTAAAACAAACCTTTAGTTCTTAACCGGTATCAGGAAAGTCCTTCTCAAGGGATGTTGGTAACAAAAATTAGTAAAAAAAAACAGAAAAATTTCTATTTGACAAATGACGTTCGATAATGATTTCACAATAGAATACGGATCTCTTAGATTTCGAAATTTCGAAATGATTTCGCTCCAGTATGGTGAGTTTAATGCATTTCCACTAGCCAGCCTAACTAAGGCACAATGCTGCTTCTGGTATTACCTATAAAAACCCCAGTGTTTATAGGGTGTAGTGATGATAAACTTCTGATTTGTTTTCAAGGTTTTTCTCGATAGTTGTCATATCTTTAATGACTATTAACTGCAGGATGTTATCCTGTCTAGGCTACAGAGGTAACGATGCTTGCATGATGTAGCCTACTCCACGGTTTTACACTTGTATTGCATGAGTTTGTATTCAAAACGTGTAGCCACTATACTACGCCATCTTACCTTTGCTTTCTAGATTTCTTACTCTATTCTACATGTCCTAACACTATGCCATCTTACCTTTGCTATACCACCATGTCTTTGCTTTCTAGATTTACTACTCTATTCGACATGTCCTAATACTACGCCATCTTATCTTTGCTATTCCATCGTGTCTTTGCTTTCTAGATTTGCTACTCTATTCTAGATGTCCTAACACTATACCATCTTACCTTTGCTATTTCACCGTATCTTTGCTTTCTAGATTTCTTACTCTATTCTACATGTCCTAACACTATACCATCTTACCTTTGCTATTCCACCGTGTCTTTGCTTTCCAGATTTGTTACTCAATTCTACATGTCCTAACACTATGCCATCTTATCTTTGCTATTCCACCGTGTCTTGGCTTTCTAGATTTGCTACTCTATTCTACATGTCCTAAGACTACGCCATCTTACCTTTGCTATTCCACCGTGTCTTTGCTTTCTAGATATCCTAGATTTGTTGCTATTTCTTGTAAAAACATCGATTGTATGTATCGCATGAGAACATTGCACGATTTTCCTTCTACGTGTAGAACAATTGTAAAAATACTACAATAAATGAAATGCTGATGATGCATAAATTTTCTTGCCTAAACATTCTTCGTTTCTTTTCATTTTCCTTTTCAATTCATTGGATGGTGCTAGTGCTGGTGCTGGTGCTTGGTACTAGTACTGGGTTGTGTTGCTCATTGAGGCATTTGCGTACAAAAAAATTTTTTTTGTTTTTTCATTTTCTTGTTTTTGTTCCACTTTTTTCTTCCGTATTTTATTATAAAATTTTTCTTTGTTTTCTTCTTCTCTTCCTTTAACGCTCATTGGAAAATTACACATACATAAACACACGCACATATAGCTGAGCATTACATTTATTTATTCAAAGTATTGTTTTGAATTGCTCCAAATCCCCATTACAGATTCAGATTCGGATCGAGATCCAGATCCAAATAAATGCTTGACGTGTGCAATAATAGTAAATAGTTCTCTACGCAAATGTAGTTGTAGTTGCAACTGTTGTCATAGTTGTTGTTGTTGTTGTTGTTGTTATTGTTGACTGAAAATTGATATGAAAATAATTTATTCATGACTGCATATCGTGCCATTAATGGTTTGAATTTAAAAGAAAAAAAAAAGAAAAAAATTGTATCAGTTTGGCATGTTTGTTGCATGGCAGCATAACCAGCAATTCGCATTTTCCCCATCATCATTTTACAACACAATTCCAATAAAAATGTTACTGTAGATTGGAAAAACACAAAGAAGAGAAAAAAGAAAAGCTTAAAAGACTATAATAATATCGAGACGGGATAATAATATTGCGGATGGTTTTTATTATAACGGCTGCTGTCTGCAAAATTGACAAAGAAACTGTCCAAATGGCCGAACAGTAGTTAAATTAAGAAGTGCAACGTTTGCGATATTATTTTTAAACGTTTCTTTTCCTTTTTCTTTTTTTGCCTTTTGCCTTTAAAAGGATGTTAAATAGGAATTAAAAGCTTTTAGTTTAATTGAAAATAAAAAGAAAATGTTTTAAAACATGATGACACTTACTTTATAAAATTTTCAACACAAAGCTTTCAAACGTAATTTCATATACAAGGTTTTACTAACATCAAGTAAGGCTAGCTGCAGCTTATCCTGTGACTTCAAAACGCCGAGCAAATATTTTTTGGAAGTGTTGCTTTATAGTATGTTGCTCTGAAACCACGTATGATTATTCTAAATGCCTAGTGACCTGACATTGACCACACAGTTTTTTAATTGCTTTCTTAAGGAAGCCTGCTTTCGACCATAATGAATCAGAATATAACGTTATAGCTGTTGGGACCTTCGATAATATTATTATATTGAAAGGCTTTGGTCCTCCTCTACTTAGAATTATCCTTTTCAAACCAGTAGTATGGGTAATAGACGCTGTTGACTTGCTTTCTAGAGAATCAATCCGAATTTATTATTTCAAAACTTTTCCTTTATAATTCGATAATCAAAAACAAAATCAGCTTTTCGATCATTAAAGGGCACCAGGAGTTGCATGAAGTCGCCGTAGTCTAGTAGGTAGTGTGTTGGCTTATTAGACGAAAGGCCAGGGTTCGAATCCCCTGTCAGACATCAAAAACGAAATATGAAAAGAAATATTTCTTCGGTGACTTCCTCTCAGCAGATTTCTTACAAAAACTCTGAGAGTAAATAATATTGCCATGAAAAGTTTTTCAAAAATCTGTCGTTCGGAGTCGACTTTAAACTGTAGGTTCCGCCACTGATATCTGCAATTAACACACACAACATAAGTGGTGTGAGAAGCTGGGCCATAGTCCTAACTGAAGGGTTGTAATGGCCAATTATGTATGTATGTAGGAGTTGCATGGAAGCTTCGCAACGTATACATTGACTACTGAGTTCCCGGCCATTGTAGCATAAAGAGAAACGAAAAGGCAGATGACCTGTTACGAAAGGGATCGAAAATATCTGAGACGGAGGCAACGAAAAAGCAACTTAGAATTCAACAACCCATCTGTGGTCCAACATACATGGTTTTAAAATTCCAAAACTGCTGTGGGCAGCAGGACAACCAGGGGACTACTTGAGTTCGTTATGATTACTGTTCGCAATGTAATTCTAAACGAATTCTAACGGGACACTAAGCTATTGAAAATTTCGCTGACTAGCTTAGTCTGCCTTCCAGGATTGCTGCAGAAGCTGCTATGATGTAAAGCAAACGAAATCGGTGTAACACCATTTATGCTAGTGTCCTGCACTTTAGAAAAGACGTCAACGATTTTTGGGTGATAGAAGAACATGGTTGGTGTAATAAACTGGGCAATAAATCTCTACTGATTTTCTAGGGGGGCCTGCACAGTCAAAGATTTATTACCCTTGAA
>QOCX01001053.1:8629-29724 GCA_005959815.1 Sarcophaga bullata | reverse complement strand
GACACACGTCATAAGTTGTGTTAGAAGCTAGCTTGTAATCCTAACTGAAGGGCTTTTAAGACTAATTATGTATGTATGTATGTGTGTAAACACTGAATTTATCTCTTTCACTTGCTATTCTTTTTTTAAGTGCCCACATCAATTTTTCGATTTCCTTCAAGTCCTTCAAGATTTCGAAGAATCAGCTTTCAAACTATACTGTAGGCATTAATATTGATTTTCCTCTAGACCATTTCATTAAATCCCCATTTTATTTAAAAAAAATTGCAATTTTTCAATCTTAATTTATTTTTAAACTTTAGATTTTCTTCTTAATAGTTTTGAATTTAAAAAAAATAAAATTCTCTAATGGTTGTCTGGGTACATCCAAAACCGATGAGATGCTTGAACTCTAATCTCACAGAAAACAGAATATCCACAAACGACTATCATAGAAAAGTCTGGCCTCGCCGCCTCTTGGCTAAAAGTAAGAATCAATATACCGTTTAGCTAATTCAACAACCCACTTCTGGGTACCGATAGTGGGCAACCCTATCATTCTGGAACCTGTTGCAGTAGAACAATAATTAGCTTAATTAGGAAAACTTGATCAATGAAATTGAAACTAAACCGAGAAATATTGCTAAGATAGGGAAGAAACTGAGTAGGAATATATAACACTGTATTGTAGGAATATTGTGGAGAAACATTGACCACGAGTGCAGTTTTCTCTATACCGTTTCTCATACTGCGATGTCAAAGATGCATCTCTATGTCATTGATCAATTAATTAAAAATTAGATGGAGTCTTGCTTTAACCTGAAAAGTTTTAGTGCAACCACAGCACAGGTTTGACCAGTAGGTAATTTGTAGGCCTATTAGACACTATCTTGTGGTTCACAACCCAGCTCAAACATCTCGAATAAAACAAAATTTCAAAAAATATTTCTTGTGCGACTTTCTGAGAGTAAATAAAAATGCAATGAAAATGTTCTCATAAAATCTGTCGTTCGTAATCGACTTTAAACTGTCGGCCCGGCCACTTATGGATAAATTTAACACACACACAACATAGGTGATGTGAGAAGTTCGGTCTGTAATCCTGACTAAAGGTGTAAGACCAATTAATAAACACACAAACGATCTTGATCTTTCGCTATCTGACTACCATTTGTTTTCAAGTTCATAACACTTCCTTGGTGATAAAAAAAAAAGCCAACAAAAAACAGGATAATTGCATGAATTGAGAAGAAAAGTAAAGTAAGATTAATTTGGGTTAAAAACTTTTCTACAAAAAAGCAAATATTTTTTATATTTTTACCTAAGCTAACATTCCGTATGGATTATGTTATTGGGACTTCATTCATATCCTTCATATCCTTCATTTATTGAAATACTTGAATGCCCTATCGACAGTTTTACGGCAAATTATTTAATATTGAAGTTGTTGTTGTTTTTCTTTTTTTTGAAGATTTTTTGCATTAGAAAGTCAGATGTTTAGTAAGAATTCAATTGAGATCGTTTGAAAACGCAGCTGAGCCAGCTGATTTACCTTTTCTAATCAAATAGAAGCCAAAGAAAAACAAAAGAAATCAGTAGGCAAACAGCAGGAAAGCAATGATTTGTCCCGTGACACATTTTTTCTTTTTATTGTTGTTGTTTCGATTTATTTTTTACCCGCTCAAATAAATGCTTGGCTCAGAATAACCTTCTCTGATTTCATTATGAAAGGTCATTAACCAGTGTGCATAGCTTGCTGAGAGTAATTTTTATGAGAGCAGATTGTACACGAACAGCCAAAATGATCCTTTTTTTATATTTTTTCTTTTCTGTTTTTAAACTGTTGTTATGATCGTGAATTGTGTCCTTTATTAGAATGTCAAGGCTACCTGGCAAAAGCAAAAGAGAGCCTATTGTTGGCCTCTAATAATCATCAGCTGTTTTGTTCTGTTTTGTTCTGTGTTGTACAGTGCGACAGATGCTGTGTGTGAAACTGATTGATTTTAGGCATGAAATTATAACAATTTAATATAAAAAAACAACAAAAACAACAACAACTGCAACTAACAATTGCCGTGATGATAAGGTAGAGAGAATAATAAGTAGATTGGAAGAATAATTTTTTTTCTTTTCATTTCGTTTTTTTGAATGAGAGAGGAAGTGAAATATTTCCATTCGTGGGTCTATTATAGTTTTTCTATGCCTGTAATGTTAATAAAATTATATTTTCATATTATATGAAATTATCGAGTTATCGAAAATAATATCATTGTAATTAATTGGCAAAAGCAAAATATTGTTTGATGGCAGGGAACATTTTTGCTACTTAAATTCCTAGAGTACAGCTCTACATCCAGTAAAACAACAGTATTAAGCTGTCTGGGCATAAAGTTAAGTCTATGTCTTGCCGATATCAAGTGATCGAAGACATCAAACATTAAAGGCTTGCATGAACAGAACACATGGACTACAAAACTCTTGCATAGGGCAACGCCTGTTATCTAACGGAAGTCATAATTGCAAGAACTTACTCCTTTGTTAAGCTGAAAACGCAATTGAAACTAAATCGAGAGATTTATGGCACCATCTTCTTGAAACCACACAAACACCGATTATGCTATGACTATTTCCTTCTGAATTGCTGTTAACGATCCTTTCAGGGTCAACAGAAAATGTGTACAGCTGAATACATACGTACATAATTGGTCGTTACAACCTTTCCATCAGATTACGGCCTAGCTTCTTATACCACTAATGTTGTGAGAGCTAATTTTATAAAACGAGTGGCAAGACCTACAGTTTAAAGACGATTCCGAATGTTAGATTATTGAGAAACTTTTTTATGGCAATTTTATGTACTCTGAGAGTTTTTGCCAGAAATCTCTTGAGATACAGTCGCCGATGAAATATTTCGTACTGTTGAGATATCCAACCTAGGGTTTGAACCGTGGCCTTACGTCTAATAAACCAACACACTGCCTTCTAGACTACGGTGACTACAATTTGTGCAATTAAATAACACATCCAAACAATAATGTGCACAATGTGCACTCACTTTTTTCATATGCGACAATTTTACTCCTTGACATAACCATCAATTGGGAAGAGATTTTCATCACTGAGAATTTTTTTTTCGATTTTATTTGTTGAAAGCCATTATCGTTTATGCCGTTGAAAGGGCACAGTCAGTTTGAAATGGTGCTTGCATTGAACATAATGAGAATGAAAAACCAAATGGAAAATACGCCAAATGGCCTGAGAACACCGTACAAGAGACAAGTTCGGATTATTCAATGATGCACAATCCAGACTATATCTGTAATGCTTTCTAATTTCTTACACTTTGTCATAATCATATTCGTCCGACTGAGAACAATAGAAAGAACTATCGAACTTTATATGTTAAGAAAAATGTCTAGTTTTTGAAGTCGCCTTATTTAGACGAAAGGCCAGAGTTCGAATCCCCGGTCAGACATCAAAAACAAAATATGAAAAAATATTTCTTCGGCGGCTTCCTCTCAACAGATTTCTGGCAAAAACTCTGGAAGTAAATAAAATTGCCATGAAAAGTTTCTCAAAAATCTGTTATTCGGGGAGTCGATAAACTGTAGATCCCGCACTCATGTATAAAATTAAAACACACAACATTAGTGGTGTGAGAAGCTAGGCCGTAATCCTGACTGAAGGGTTGTATGTTTTGTAAACTCGACTTCTGGACTGCCAAAGGGAGTAATTCATTGACAGCGGTTTTATTCTAATCTTATTCGAACTGTGAAGTGGTTACAGACATGCTTTTTGGAGTGGGAACCAAGGCAATGGTTTAAGCACTACAAATAAAATTCTTAATAAAAGTAAAAAGACGTTAATCCACAATAAAAAATGTTCTTTTAAAGAAACTGAATTAAGTTTTTGCAGAATAATCTGCTACAGCAGTGTAATCTCTTTTTTTTGTTCTAAAAATCTTCTGAATTTTTATAGAATTTCTGAAATCTAATGACACATTAAAACTACGTTTAAATCTTACTAGTTTTTCTTAAGGATCGAAAGTAAAAACCATTGTAAATCTTTCATTATCATTACAATCGTAATACAGCACTAGCAGTCTATCTGCGCTATTTATCTCAATATTCATCAACTGCTAAAATGAGTCATATTCTGAACAACGAAAATCTTATGTATAAAAAAAAGTTATAACAGCATACAACAACACTAAAAATAAATCATTTTTGCAACAAAAAAAAATGTGACCTTAAGCCCTTTCGATTACATTCTTGCAAGAATATTTTCATTTTTTGCAGTATTTTCTGCTGCTTGTTCTTCTTATCTGCCCATATAACAACAATACACATAATATTGTATTACAAACATGGTGTATGTATGTAACATGTTTCCTTAAACTTTATGGAATATTTTATTGCAAAAAAAAAAACAACAACAATGCACGAAATATTAAAATCTCAACGTTTATGAAAAATTTTTTTTGTTTGCCTTCTTTTACTTTTGTATACAAAAGTGGAGCTTACATACATACATACATAAATATGTAATGCATAATGTAGTATGTAAGCATGTGTAAATATTATATGCATGTGGGGTTATTATTATAATATAACCTCGTTAGTTTGCTCAATGAACCATAGAAATAAAGGCTGCTGTAGCTGATGCTATTTTGTTTTGTTTTTTTTTTTTTTAAATTTTTTTAATTTTTTATTATTATTCTGCCCCAGTTGTTTAAATTCTTTTTTTTCTTATTTTTTATTTGATTTTTCCATTAATTCTATTTAAAAATGGAAAATCAATAAAATTGTATTCTTATATACATACTCGTACATACATATACACGGTGATATATATAACTATAGTCACATGCGAGTATGTATATGTATCTGCTTTATCAGGTGCGTTCACAAAATATAAGAAAATGGGCCAAATTTTTCTTTTACAATTCAAAAACAAACAAAACAAAATTTTAAATTCCTTTTCTCCCGAGAGATGTAAGGATTTTTGGATAGCTGCCACAATGATATCCTTCATTTAGGAAGTATGAAGAGACTATTTCTTTGATTCATTTAATAACTTAAAAAAAACAAATTTGAAATAATTGATTGGTAGTTACAGTCAAACAAATGTATAATTGGCATCGTGGATAAGAAGACTTGTTACTTCATCTCAAGACAATTGCAAAAAGCAGCATATCTTACCCTAACTAGAGTACTCTACCTCGCATGCAAATCGTAAGAGAATGCTTTTCAGTCAAATCGATACAGAAAATCAGTTAATCTAGATGGCAACAGCACAACCTAGTAGAGAGACTAGGTGACATGGAAATTTCATATCTTCGATTATGATTTACTCCACAGGATACTTTGTACACAATGCTTTGCGCTTCTCCTATCTGGATATTTACATTATTAGCGGTACAATCAAATCTATGCCCAAAATCTAGTTGGCTGCTGTTCAATAAATACGAATACCGTATTCCAACTACTGTCTTGACACTCTATTCGACTTACATACATACATACATGCATAATTGGTTTTTACAATCCTTCAGTCAGGACTCTGAATTAGTTCCTCACACCATTCATGTTGTGTGAGTTAAATTGATACATAAGTGACGGGACCTTCAGATTTTTTTTCAGAAACTTTTCAGGGCAATTTTTATTTTTTTCATTTACTCTCAGAGTTTTTGCCAGGAAAGCTACTGAAACGAAGTCGCCGAATAAATTATTTCTCACATTTCGATTTTCAACATGTCTGATCCGGGATGTGAACCATGGCCACATGTCTAATGAGACAACATCCGGCGAAAAAGCTTTTCAAACTGATTGGTCCTTACAACTCTTCAGTTAGGATTACGACGTAGTTTCTCACACCATACATGTGGTGTGCGTTAATTTTATATATGATTGGCGGGACCTACAGTTTTAAGTCGACAGATATTTGAGAAACTTTTCATGGCAGTTTTATTTGCTCTCAGATTTTTTGCCAGCAATCTGCTGAAATGAAATCGTCGAAGAAATATTTTTTCATATTTTAGTTTTGATGTCTGACTGGAGAGTTTAACCCTGGCCTTACGTCTAATAAGCCAACACACTACCTGCTAAGCTACGGTGACTTCAACAATTTAGTGAGTGTTTTGATGTCATCCAAGAGTGACAAAGCCTACAGTTTAACGACAGATTTGTGACGCCTTTCATGGCAATACTTTTTTTTTAGAAGTCTAATGAGATAATTTGTTACTACTACTGAGTCAGTAAGATTGCATGACTAATATTCTGCCACCGAGATATTAAAAGTATGACGAATACCATATAAAATCGTATATTGGAATTTGGGGAGAAATATTTCTGCAACATTTAAGGTTTTTAGAAAGTCCATGTGGGGAATAAGAATCCTCGTATCAGTCTAATGTACTGAAGGTGATAGGCTCTAAAATATGAAAAAGAATTTCAAATTTAACAAAGATAACTGATAAAACTAACAATCATAAGCGTATCCCGAGTTGTATTGTGTAGTGATTAACTACAAACCAAGTATAGCAGGATGAAGTAATGCTAAGCTGAAGCTTTATAAAATTTTGCTGTAGTAGGCCTATTTAACGAGTTATGGGTATTAATACTCAAGTACAAAGTATAAAAATGCCAACTGAAAGACCAAATATAGATTTTGTTTCAATTTTTTCTTGTTTTATTTAAAAGTATACTCCCTCCTAACTGAGTTGAACCGCCGCTTCTGGTTGTACTACATTCTTAAAGCTGATGACAATACATATGTAGCAGCAATAAGAGAAACCATTACAGAGCGTTAAGGAAAATCAATATTTAAATTATTATTAAATGGATATGCTGACACAACATTTATTTTGTTGACATTTCAATACCACACATCACAACTGATGACAATGTCAACTATATTTACAGGGTGCTCTTGGTCTTTATTACAAATCAAAAGAGAGATTGGAAAGTGACATTACTGTGTCAAAATAGAAGGCAAAATATTGTCTTAAACACAACACAGAAGTATAAGTGGTTCAACAAAGATATTAAATTCAATAAATAATTAAGAAATCTTAAGAGAAAATTAAAAAACAAGAACGAATTTAATTCGACAATCCTTGTTTGATAGCCAATATTCCCAGGATAATTTTGAAACAATCTGTTGTATGGTATTCAGCACTTTATTCAGTATTCATGGACTTTGTCTAGATAATACTAGGATGTTATGATACTCCAGAGGAAAAAAACCCACTTAATAAGTATCAAGTCATCGTAATAATTAAATTGCTTGACTACAAACTTAAGTGCACTGTTTTAAAATATGGGAGAATTTTAAAAATGTGAAGCCTTCAAATGATCAATTCAGAAAGTCCCGGCTAACATGATAGGATGGTTAGAGCAGGGTTCGATGACACTAAAACCAATACAATCCCCCTACAAACATTTTCACATTCCAAACCCATATGAGTTGTTACAACATAACTAAAATAAAACAAACAAATGCATCTACTGCTTTCAGAATCCAAAGGGAATAAAAAAATTACATTTACACCGGAACTAACTGCCATGGCCTACAGAAGTACCAGTTCGATGATACATCTGCTGTATAAAAAGGTTTCATAAAGGACTTCTTGTAATTATTTAACTTAACTCTGCATAATAATACAGCTAGAATGGGCCAATATTTTTTGAACTATTGACGTAGGCTTTCAAATATCATATGATATTTCTTTAGTTACGCACACTATGATGGAAAAGCATGATAAGATTGAAAACGCACTTTAGCGAAAGGAAAACAATGAGAATAAATAAGGAGAACAGTTTACCATGTGCTATCCGATGTTCTCATAGAAGACATAGAGACTTTTATGTACTTTGGCACTGTCATTTCAAACACAAGTGGTTTCTCTTAGGACATTGAAATAAATAGTCTTAAGATCTTAAAATCTGAGTATTTAATAGCTACATTAGATGCATACTGGTATAGGCAAGTGAGACATGGAATGATGCATCAAACAATCATTGCAGAATATTGGGAAGTTTTTGACTTGAGAGTGTTAATAACCGATAACCGCAGACGTATATAGTTTAGATAGGAATTCATTTAAAATTCATTGATTTTTAAGCGTTAGAAAACATGTTAGGAGCAGAAAATTCAGAACTCAATTGAAATAAGGGTAGAGACAGCCCTCGCACAGATTCTATACTGATGGGTCGAAAAAATTGAAGGTAGTTAAGAAAGATTTCCTTGTTTCAATAACAGAAATATGCCGAGAGATCGAAGTATTAAACTTTAGCTCCCGCAGCACGCGGTATAGGTGATGTGAGAAGGTAAATTATAATTCTGACTAGAGGCTTGTAGTGCCGACTTAAGTAAGTTAGTCAAGTCAACGTAGCTTAGAAGGTAATATATTGGCTAGCAAGACGTGAGGCAACGATTCGAACACCTGATCAGACATCTCGAACAAAACGAAAAAAAATTTTGCGGCGACTTCCCCTCAGCAGATTTCTGGCAAAAACACTGAGAGTAATTAAAAAATTTGCCATGAAAAGTTTCTCAAAAAAAAAAATCTGCCGTTTGGCATCGACTTTAAACTGTAGGTACTGCCACTCTTGAATAAAATTAACGCACACAACGAAGTTGGTTTAAGAAACTAGACCGTAATCCTGGCTAAAGGGTTGTAATGACCAATTATGTATGCAATCGAATAAAATTATTTTCATGAAAGGTTTTGACTGATACTGCATACTCGTAACTGCCAAATTTTTTAATCAAAAAAACGATTTCGTAAACAGATTAAATGCTTGGAAACATTTTTGTTTAAAAAAAATTACAAAGAGCAACGCCTTAAAATATGCTACAGATTGCAATAATTACTCCTTACTTATCGTATTGTGAAAAGCACCCTAAAATATGCTTTGAATCTAAATTATAGGGCTATTTAGCCCTAATTATATGCAACAAATTTGTGCATAAACTTCAAATGTATCCACAATATCAATAGAGAGCTCTAATACTTTGTAATTATAGGGCTCTTAAGCTTTAATATTTTATACAAATCAGAGAAACTTGTATTGCTATAACATTTTATAATTTATTTGAAAATATAAATTCAAGATCTTTAAAGCTGTGTGACTTGAAAATAAAATTATTTCACTTTTTATTCTGTCAACTTGATGTTTGAAAAGGGGGCGGACGAGCCCGTCATCAGATTTTTTTTAATGGCTGAATAATTTATTAAAACATTAACCTCATTCAGTACACACAACAAAATAATAAAAGCAGACATTTTTCTATAACATGAAGCAACAAAAAGAGAGGGAAACCTTCACAGATCATGATGATAAAAGAAAGAAAAAAAAAAAAAAAAAAATAATGGCAAGAAAAGAAATAATGAAAAAAGTCAGTTCAGTGTCTTTCGAAAGCGATGATAAAGTGAGCAAGAAAAAGTCTTGGCCGCGCGCGCGCGTGAGAGAAGATGCCTCTTTATGCCTACAGAGCATATAAAAATTGAGAGTAAAATTGAACTGAAAAGAACGAAGAGAATATAATACGGACGGGGGATAATATTTAAAACAAAAGATTCAAGTGCAAATCAGCTCTCCGAGTGAATGGCAAGTGAGTGTATGACAGCTTGTATGTATGGGTGTAAAAAGGCTAGGCTTTCAAAGGATGCAGTGTAAATATGTAAAACTGTTATAAAATAAAAATGGCCACAAGAAGAATCTAGTAAAATAAAGTATCTCTCTCTCTCTCTCTCCCTCTCTCTCTCTCTCTCTCTCTGTCGCTCTCTGTGTATATGTATGTGTTTATGTGAATGTGTAAGTGTTTTATTACATGAATTTGCTTTTTTATAGTAAAAGTTGTGGTTTTTATTGTTCTCTTTCGAGAGAAATGCTATAAAAATGAATACGTGATTGGTGTTGCTAGAGTTGTTGTTGTTATTGTTGTTTTCACATATACACACGTTTGTTGAAATGAAAGTTATAAAATATACATACACACATACAAACAAATTACACTCACTTTGTGTAATACAGTGGTTGAGATTGACGTCAAACAGCACACAAACACAGTACACAAGCATAAGCCAATGCAGTAGCAGTGACAGCAGTAGCATCAGGCCATCTGCTTTGTGGCTCCCATTTTTTTTTTATTACATTGATTGTAAAACGTAATTGTATTTATAGTTGTTGTTGTTGTTGTTGTTGTTGTTGTTGTTATTAAGGTTTCTTTTTTATTATCCTTTTTTATAGTTATTGTAGAGTTGGAACCATTAAAAACGTAAGTTTTTATTGTATTTGTTGTAGTTTTGATAAGATTTCTTTATTATTTTTTTCTTTTTGTAGCCATTTTCACTCAAATACACATTTTACTGATTTATTATTACGAAAAAAAAGAAGAATAATAAAAAATCATAACGATACTAACACATACACATACACACATACATATATGCATAGGTTTTTATGAATACATCTACAAAAGAACATTTATATTCATACACCTACACAATGTAGCAGCTTAAATATGCAATACTTTCGATCAAATACATATACACAATAGAAAAATAATAATAAAAGATCTCAAATCCATATTTAACTACGCAAACACAACGCAACACACACATAACATTAAAAAATAACCAAAACAATAGAAAAAATAAAATACCAAAGACCATATTGCTATGTACCCTACATGTTGAATTTTATGGTGCGGTCTCATGACCCTCTATCGATTATTACTGACCGACGTCCATGACTGACTCCATATGGCTGGCTTCGTAGAATAAGATTTATTTATAAAACTCCAGCCACAATTATCGACACTATACCTTAACTCATCTGATTGACAGTAATAATATGCAAATATAGATTGTGTTATATATAATATTGTTAAACAACTATACTCCTATATGTATTGATTTATCAATGATTTATAGCCATTCAACTCAAACCTGAAATACAGCATCTACTATAAAAACTTGTAATACCCTGATTGCTGAATCTTACTTACATAACAACCAGTTTACAAAAAAAAACAAAAAAAAAAAAGAACAAGACAAGAACAATGAACAACAAAAAAAGAAACGAAACATTTCATATGTGAACAAAATATTGTAAATTGTATGGCGCACGTATGGCCATAATGCCGTTACATTACTTCTGATATTGTGATTTAATGCGTGTATATTTTTGCGTAAGTTTGTATAGTTGTTTCTGTGTGTATTGTAATAGTGTGTGTAGAAATTTTTCTCATCTCACTTTCTTCGTTCGTAAATTATTTTTTCTTCTTTTTCATCTTATTCTTTGTTGCTTTGTTTCTTTCTTATTTATTTTACACACTCTCACACTTAAGTAAAATTCTTTACTTTGATTCACTGCATAAGAGCATACGGTTTTATTATACGATTTTTTTTTATTTTTTATTTTTATTTTTTATTATTGCCATGCTTTCTCAATCTCAATTTCTCTTATTTTCTTTTAATGTATTTGTTGAATTATTTATTACAACTGTCTGTGTGTGATTGGTAGGTAGTACGTGTGCGATTTATGAACTTCTTCAAGGGAGGGAGGGGTTTCAAATGAATGATTTTTAACGTCTGCTTTTAAATTTAAATTAAAATTCTCCTAAGTTCTCTAACTTAGTTTGTAAATGTAATTAAAAGTTTTATTAACACGACCTTAATGATTTGAACTGTTCATAAGAGTTTTTTCATAATCGTAGAATTCCTAAAAGTATACAGCATACTTTAAAAAAATCCACCAAAACCCAGACAAAAACAGAATGAAGATTATTCGTCCCATGTTGCGAAAACATTAAGTAAATATTTTTACTCTTTGTGTAGTATTTACAAAAGATAGCCTATCATATTGAAAAAGCTTGTATTTAAACTTTCCGCTAACATATACACCTAAACTTATGCTACAATGTTTCAATTATAAAAAACTAACGTAAAAAACTAACGTTCATATAATCATATCCTTAAGCGAAAATATAAAAAAGTTGCATGCCTCGATGGTCCAAAGGCTATAGTTGTACTGCGTATAGTTTTACTAGGCCAGTCTTTTATGATAAACTAGGAAACTATGGTTGTATACTTTTTAATACCGTAAACACCTAAAAATATGCATGTAAAATTATGCATTATTAGTTTTTAAATTATAAAACTGTAGGTATCCTACAATAAAATCCTTTAACGAATATATTTATACAATGAAGAACAATTTAAAAATTAAACCTAAAAATATGCTATAAAATATGATGGTATAAAAACCCTATTACTATATAACTAAAAAGCATGTGTACAAACTTTATAGTGCCCGGATAGACTTCCTGAGACCCTGTTATTTTGCAGCTTTTGAAAAATCTTTGGTTTAATTAAACAATGACTAGAATTTTAGCTCCTGTATTATGTTCTAGAGATTCGTTGATACAATTTGTTTCAGATACTCTGTATTGTGAAATGGTATCACCTGAGCAATAAGTATTATTTTATAATTTTTAAACGTTTCATAATTAAAAAATTTAAAAAAAAAACACTTGAACTAAAACATCATTAGATAATCAAGCTATAGTGCTTAATTTTAAATTGCATATTGCGTTGTACTTTTGAAAAAACGTTTTAGAATAAGTCTACCGATGGCACCCTATCATTATAGATTTCCAATTCTCATGTATTACTAGTTGAAGCACCATGTAGGCATACCACCTTAAAGCATTTCCAAAAGTGTAATTTATATCTTCAGATAAACAGCGTCAGTATAACCCAGAAATACCAAATACTGACATGATTTATTAATACAATGTCAGAATTTTTGATAAAAAACTCTACTTTCCTTCTCCCTATGCCATGCTATTTACTAACTGTCAAGTTTAACTTTTGTCTTTGAGTGCTTGAATTATGCTTGAATTTTTCCATTTTTCTGGATAAGGGATATTCGCTTAAGTGGGTCTTAAAAATATAGGGCTGTATTGAAGTTATTCTCATAAATTTCATCTAATTACTGAGCTACTAAGCCACAGCACCTAAAGCTATGCTTTTATATGTATTTTTTTTAAATAATTTTGAATAGCCTTATCATTAGGATCTAAACAATTAAGTTATTACTGTTCAAATATTTATTTAAATTGCCTTGAATTTATATATTCTTTTAATAAATGCCTTAAAAGATACTTAACCTAAAAGTATGCCACACAAATTAGTATTCATTCAAAAGACTGACCCTAAAAGTATGCCATAAAAACTAAAATACCCGTCGGAAGTTATAGAAGCATTGAATTTAACTGTTTTTGATAAACTAAAGCAAAATTATATAATTTAATTCAAAAGATATTACGATAAGACATAAAAGTTCTCTGTATTCCTATACATTGAAGATCATTCTATGATATCATTTGACTATAATGACCAATTAATAATTGGAGATCTGGAGCTTGGATTTGAACTCTGGGCTTTGAAATAAGCCAACACACTACCTACTAGACTAGGGCGACAACAATTAACTGATTATTTTATTTCCATATCCTGAGTTTTCTAAATCAGTACATAATTCAATTCAAAATTCAATATTTTCATTAAATTGATTGCCAATTAAAATCTAAGTGTATAGAGATCTTTCCGAATGTCGCTCCCAACATGTTCTATTTAATGAGCAGTTTCTCAAGTCACAACTACAATTCATAATGTCTTACTATAGTTCTGTAATCAGAACATATCAAATCAAAAATAGTTCAAATAACGGCCTTATTATTTTCGTCAATTTTACTTGTAAAAAGAAGAAAAAAGTTTACTTAAAATTAGTTTCAAACTTCTATTATTCTATTAGCATTAATTTAAATCTTATTTCCCCAAATTATGTAAAAGAATTCCATAAATTTCAATGAAAACCCCCCAAAAGTATACTTTAAATATCATTAGGGTATAGCCTCCTAAAAATATGTTACATAATATTATAAAAGAAAAGAAAAATTAATGATAAAAATTAGATTTGTTTAGTAT
The DNA here is from genome assembly GCA_005959815.1 of Sarcophaga bullata. Taxonomy (NCBI): domain Eukaryota; kingdom Metazoa; phylum Arthropoda; class Insecta; order Diptera; family Sarcophagidae; genus Sarcophaga; species Sarcophaga bullata. Next base: position 15,743 of record QOCX01001053.1, on the reverse strand, counting down.
TTGAAAGTGTTTAAGTGTATAATTTATAGGTTTTAATATTTAAAAAAAAACAAATTACATAAGTTTTACAAATACATATACATTTAAGAGAGAGAGAGAGAGAGAAAAAAAAATTACACATATAGACACCAAACACTACAAGCACATTTACAATTATACTGCATTACAACATCGATTACATACCCAGTTAAACGTATGAAAAAAATAATTTTTAACGTTCAAGAAAAAAACATTTTGAAATTGAATTTTTTTTTAAACGTACACAACTTCCCACAACAGCAATCGGCGTAGCTTTAGAATTAAACACTTTAACGACTTTTTTATGTTTATTTGTTATATGATTAGAAGTTATAGTTTTCTTAAGTATTATAGCATTAACAGAGAAAATCGCTTTGATTGGGAGCGAAAGCAATTAAAAAGAACCCCGACCTTAAGATAATTTTAATTCAAATACACATATCCTGTCTGATTAGCTTATTTTATTAATTTTTTTAATTAAAACGCGATGGCCCATTTTACTATGCAATAATCTATGCTGTAACCATCACCTAAAACTATACTTTGGTTTTTTTTCTTTAATAGTTTTGTAGACAAAGATTCGTTTGATTATAAAAAGAAAAATTTTAAAATTCTTTATCTCATCCAAAGATGGGACAATTTCTTATTATTTCTCTGTTTCCAAGCAGTAACAGTTAATTGTTGTGTTGCCTGTTTTCAGTTTCTACCCAAAGCTGATTTTCTTTACATTTCTTTCTGTGTGATAATTTTTAATTTTCTTATTTTTTTTGTTTGATTTTATACTCTGGTGTGTGTGACTATTTTCCATTTAATTCTCTTCAATTTCTGATCATTTTTTTTCTTTTATTTTACACTTAATTTTCCATAATTTTTTTTTATATTTTCTTTGTTAAACTTCTTTTTTTATAGTGTGTAGCAAAAAAAAAAATAGAAAGAAGAAAAATAGAGATGCTGTTGTGATGTCAGGTATAAGAAACGATACTGATTATATGTATGACGTCCTCGACGGCGCACAGCCGTTATACTAAAGCGCACCAAGCGCACTAGTTGACGCCTAAACGTCTACTACGAATAACGTTTGTTGTAGCGAACCCCAATTTCGGTAATTTCAAATGGCGGCACTACAACATTCACAAATTAACTCGTATATACCAGAGAAATTAATAAAGTATATAAAACGGCGCACACATACTGTTAAACCACAGTACGGCACAGCATCCCAGTAAATCTCGCTACATCTACAACAAACAACATACGCCAAGTTAAAACCAATTTTCTTTGTACTCAAAATACTAATACTCATACTCTCGCATAGATGTATTTTGTATTTTATTATGTACACCCTCTCGCTCTCATGTACTCGGCAACATTTTTAGAAAAAGAGTATTTTTGTTATACACAAAATTCACCCAGCCAGCATCCTTTGTGTATGATTTGCCAGTGTGTGTGTGTGTGTATATATGTATAAGTGTTTTTAAAATAAACTTTTACTCTCTCTCACAATTGCAAACTCATTTACACTCACTCTCTCCAATTTACGCTAATTCTCCTACACCTAATACCCTAACCGTTATACTCTCACTCATTTGTCCTCTTGCCAGCATCTTGTTCTCCATGTGTTTGGTTTTTGTTTTTGTTTTATTTTATTTTCTTTCCTTCTTTTTTTATTTCGTTTTTTTTTTGTTTCTCTTTTGAATAAATGCGTGCTCACTCCATCACTTAATTGTGTATGCATATGTATGCGTGTATTTCTCTATATACACCAGATAGCTACGATTTGCCTGTGTATAGTATACTTACTAGCAGCAAGGCATAGCATAGCATAGCAAAGTAAAGCTGTTGCTGTATTTATCTTCTTCTTTTTTTGTACGATATTTCTATGGCAACCGGCATTTCTGTTCTGTACATTACAATTTTTTTTTTTTTGGGTTTCTCTCATTTTTGTTTCTGTTTTTATTATAAAATTTTACCCGGGCCGGTTTTTAGCTTAGCCCGGGACCTGTTTGAGCTTTTTATTGTAAAATTTCTTCTTTTTCTTTTCAATGGAAAAAACAACAACAACAACTGCAACAACAAAGAACATTTTTCAAATTTAAAACAATTTTCACTCATTATCCTTTTTACAGTTGTTACACAAGGGCTCTCAGGCACAAAGTGAGTAAGTATCATATGTATCTCTCTCTCACTCTCTCTCACTCTCTCTCTCTCTCTGTGTGTGTGTGCGGTAGCATGTGTATTTAAAAAGGAAATCTATAGATTTTTTAAATGCCGTTTCGTTTCATTATTTCCAATTTTTTTTTGTGCCTTTTGCTCATATTTTATCTTAAATTTTTGCTACATTGACCTTAAATTCACACTTTAAACCAAAAAAAAAAAAATTAAAAAATAAAATTAAAAAGAAAAGGAAATCTAGAGCCTACAATAATAATTAGCTACTGATATTGTGTTATATTCGTAGAGCACATTACAAAGCGTTTAAATAGAATGGATTTTTTGTTCGTAAAAGGCTAAAGGCTTTATGGAACAGGAAATATGATTGTGTTGGCCATTTTGTTGTAACAAAATATGAAGCAAAAAATATTTTAAACTTTATATCGTGTTAATTTTTAGTTTTATTTCTTAATTTAAAGTCTTAGTTTTAAATTGAGTTTCACTTTTCGAATTCAGAGTTATGTAAGGCTGATGGTTGGACAACCTTAACTCCAGGAACTCATTACTCATTAGTTTAGAATACTTTTTACATTATTGGGTTGAAAATAGAGTCCGTTTTGACCAGAAAAACAACAACATAGTGAATGATTCTCTGTAATTAAAAGCGTGAGTACTTTCCACAACTATTTCCAGAATCTAATACGAAAGGATTCAGTCACATACTATCTATACATATGCACTAGGTCTGCCATGTTTAGTAGCAAAGTGCATATCTGTGCTGTTATATGGTTGCGAAACCACTGTATATCATAAGTATTTATAACTGGAGCCTAGGTAAAATACTAAGGAACATCCTTAGCAAACGATAACCGTGAACCTAGCTATAACTAGGCTATAAACATACAAAACCGCACATTGAGCACAGACTACTTACACCCCTGAAGAGCATTACCCGTAATGCAGTCGATTGTAATCCNGGTGCCGAAGAAGAGGTGTCCAAGGCGCTAGAGCTAGGCTATAAACATACAACACCGCACATTGAGCACACACTACTTACGCCCCTGAACAGCATTGCCCGTAATGCAGTCGATTGTAATCCTAAAGGGTGCCGAAGAAGAGATGTCCAACTCTTACGCAGCATAACCACTTGGATGTATTAACAGCTTTGTGCAACAAATTCTGAAACTTTGTATCTCCAGGATTACAAACTAGCTTTTCACACCAGCCATGTTGTGAATGTTAATTTTAGGCATGATTTCCGGTAACTTTTATTAGCAATTTTATTTACACTCAGAGCTTTTGCCAGAAGACGGCCAAGAAGTCGAAAAGAGAAAATAAAGCACGTTCAATAAGCCAACAAACTATCTGCTAAACTGCAGCGACATCTCACTCACACCGACTCACAATAGTGATTCAAAAGTAGGCAATGCGAAAGACTTGGCAAACAATTTCTGCAGGAGCTTGGGGTCAAAAGAAGAAATGGATGGGGAGGCCCTGTACTTATCATAAAAAAATACGAAAGTTCTTGATCTGACTGAATCGGCTAGATAAGGAAAATAAAGTTACTCAACGTTGAATCACAGAACACATAGGACTTTTCGTCAATGAGCTAGCAGACGAGCTTCCGAGGAGAGGAAGCAGGGGGTTGGTATTCTCAACAAAAGGAAAAATAAAGAGAGGCATAGATCTTCGCAAACAAAGTGGGTTTGTTGCAATTAAACATCGAGAAGAGATCTAGGTCATGCATTAGACTATCTAGGAATAACCTGAGGTTAGCAACTTACTTTTCGATAAGTCACTATGGAGACAGATCCTGTGAAAGACTAAATCAATCGATCAAATTTATGGAAACTATGGGAAAGAGATTTCATTTCATCAACAAAAGCGCTGAACACACGGCCTGTTCATTTTATAAAAACGATAAATTTGAAAAAATAACCATATTTTCTCGGCTATCATATTAAAGAGCTTCTCCATAAAAAGGTGCCTAGGTCTATTGATACAATTAAGGCTTGACAAACATCAAATATGCAGACCACATTACATGTGCGTAATTTCGGTTTAATTACTTTCTACACCTGTGAGTGGTAATTATTGAACCAAAACAATTTCATTTTACACAGCAATACTTCAAAGTAGCTTTTTAACGCCTATTGATAGGCAATACTATACATCTACATTTGTGTTTTTGTATAAGTATGCTCATATAAGTTTTTTTTTAATTTTTTTTTTTTTATCCTTCCAAGTTTCCTCAAGGTATTCTATGAATAAATTTTTGATGGTAACAGCCTTGCATAGAAATATAACTTCTAAGTTGGATTTTTTTCTAAAAAAAAAACGAAAAACGAAAACCTATGAGGGAATGATGGTCTAGTAAAACACACAACACCAACAACAATAACAATATAAAAAAAAGGTAATTTATAAAATGTAGGTTAAACGAAAACCTCATTTTTATCTAAAATAAGAGTGGAAAGTGCACAAGTAGATGAAGAGTGCAAATCGTAAGGAGACAAAAAACCAACAAACAAACAAAGTAGCAGTAGAATATATATAACATGACATTAAATTACCTTTAGGTACCAAATTACAATAAAAAAAAAGAGAATAAAGAATAAAGAATAAGGAAAGGAAAGAAAAGAGTAAAGAAAGGAAAAAGAGGTTTCAATGTAATACTAATACAGGCTTATAAAATGAAAACCTATAAGAACGGCACTTGCTGTTTCCTGTGACACATACACACACACACACACAGATAAAACACACACAACACCCTCGCCTAAGAGTAACGAATATGCCTTTGCCTTTACAAGGCCTTTAATAACGAATATGAAATAGAAAAAGAAGCTGCAACAGGAAGAATTAAAAGCAGCAAAAGAAGTAAAAGTTGATATTACAACAAATAACACGAAATACTCTCGTATACATACATATAGTAAACGTAACATTGTACAATATCCAGGGTAAAACGGTTAGACTTAAGTCTCAAGTGAAACCAAAGAAAGCATTTAAATCATGAGCAAATAACTCATATCGGCAAAGAATTGCACACTCAAATTGAGTTAACAATTATAATTTTCACTCGAAAATATGAAGATATTTGTATGAAGGCTGGCGTATAGTCAGCTATACCAGCGTAATACAGCTCTCAAAATATTATGGCAAGTATTTGTAGAGTTTTGTGAATGAGTGAGTGTATGTTCGAGTTCATTATGAGAAAAGGTAAATAGGTATTGTTCGTACACACACATACATACATACACACACAGGCTCTCACTAATAACGTTGCTACAGATGCTTTAGATGGCAAACAGTGGTGGCAACAGCTGTTGTTTTGCTAAATTTCTTTCAAAATACATGCTAGCATCGCTCGCCTAGAAAAAGAAAATCCGAAAGTAGCATCCAATACCACTGGTGGACCAATAACAAATTGCACCACAAGAAGATTACACAATTTTGTGCAATTGATACTACGAATATATTTTAATGCAGAGATCTGTACTTTGATAGGACTGCAGAAATAGTTAGAAAGTAGAGCTTGCAGCTTCTGTTATTAACATAGTAGATGGTAAACGGGTGAAAGAACTTTCCTAATTTTAATCTGTTTTATTACAATCCATATTGGATAAATAAATCCTAGTAAAATATTAGGAAAGTCCATGTTCAGTTCTCTCTTTTAATATACGAAAATTTTATTTGCCATCCATACCACTGTGTGGTGGTTTTATACTTTGTTGGCTTACGAGCCAAACTCAAAATTTACACGTTCATATTCCATACACATTCACATTCCTCTCTCTCTCTCTCTCTGTTTGCCTCTCCCTCCATATCTCTCATATACACACATCACCCACCACCCATCAATATAAGACTAACCAACAATACAACAACAGCATCCTTAACCTTACCATCAACAGTAATACTACGCATAATACAGTGAAACGAAAATCTATACACATACGCACACACATACTTTACAAATACAATAGCAACAATAAAAAATATAAGCAAAGAGAGAATGAGAGAGGATGACAAAGAAAAAAAAAGAGAGTCTGTGTATAAAATGTACAAACACCCCATTATACTGTGTTTGTTTTTTTTTTGTTTTTGTTTTTGTTTCGGATACAAAAATGACCCTTAGGATGGCTGAGGGATGCGTGAAGTAGGACGTCTACTGTCACAATTTATATTTTCACTAAATCCTTACAGAAAACAAAGGGTATGAGTGTAGTAGCCAGTTGTGTTATATACAATACACAAGTATGTAGGTATGTATGTATGTATATGTATGTGTATAGGGTGGTTGGTGATGTTATTGGTTTTTGGATTAAAAAATTTCGTACATTCTTTACGTTGTCCTACCTAAAATCACCCTCTTCTTACTCTATACCATCTGTACAATAGATGTTGTTGGTTATTCCTCTTTGTTTTCTTTTGATTCTTGTTGATGCTGCTTTTTTATTTTGGGAGTAGTAGTTGTTGTTGTTGTTGTTGTTGTCGCATACCTTAAGCCTGTACTTTTAAACTTTTTTACCTAAACATACCCGGGCATTTATTTTGTTATTCTTTGCTTCGCTTTCTGAATTTATTCCTCTGGTTGATGTTGATGTTTTTGTTATTATAATTGTTGTTGTTGGCGTTGTTGTTGTTATTCAACTTTCATAAAGAAATCTTGGTAGTATTTTATGCCAGTGTACAGTGGGGCATTTATCTGAAAATAAATAAAATTATCATGAAAAAGTTTCTCAACAATCTGTCAAAACTGTCACAATTTCACACAGCATACGTGGTGTGACAAGCTAAGTCGCAATCCTGGCTGAAGAGTTGTAATGGGCAATTATATAAGCTTGTCTGTAATCTACAACAGCTATACCTTCTTGCATTCCAGGTTAAGGCTAAACAATATATCGTCACTACTTTTCAAATTGCTTTGCCCTACAAATAG
>QOCX01001052.1:32114-47160 GCA_005959815.1 Sarcophaga bullata | reverse complement strand
TTAAATAAATTGGATTTATAGTCAGTTTACATCTGAATAAAATCTGTTAAATACAAGCTTTCCTGTACAAACTAAAATCTAATTTGTCATAAGATTTCATCAAAATATAATCTTTAGCTATGGATGTGAAGTTTGGTGAATTTTACCTATTTGAAAATTGTTTAAATGTTTAGTAAAAAACTTCCATGTTCTTGTGCTTTAATACTTTGCAATATTTGCAATAAAGAGAATAGAAATACTACATACTTTATTTTTTTTAACTTGATACGGAAAAACAACAGGTCAAATGGGATTTGAAAACAAAATATTGGTAACTTGGGTTTGACAAAGAAAATATATGTGTATAGTATGATTTATAATAAAAATAACTCAAAAAATTACCTTAGAGCTACCAAAGCATGGTGAAGAGTGTTGCGTTTTAGATATTTATTGCGGAAACATGGTAAAGTGCATAGCATTTTAGATATATATATCTAAACCCTGACTAATGCTTTGATTTAAATAAAATTGTGACATTTTACCTTTTTATTTTTAAAATTAAAATTGACAACCCTGCTAGGGACATGACTTTCAGAAGTTTAGAGGCGAATGAATATCAATTTGTCTTAATGACATCAAAAACACTTTGGCATGTTCAAAGTTTACTGTGATTTTTTATTATTTATGTCTTTTTGCTTGTCACTATTACGACCTTTTCACATAACGATAGTTTTCCGTTAATCCCATGGCTGTTAGATATTTATACACCGCGTATTTATTTTATAAATTAATATGCCTGTAGTAACACCAACTGTATCAATTCGCCTTGATTTGATTGATTGTTGCCAAATAGAAAAATATAGCATTGAAATAAAAAATGGCAACTCTATGTTTATTTTGACATAGTCCTTAATAATTGTTTATGAGTGAAAATGTCCGCCAGCTCGAGAAATACAGATTTATTACCAGCATTTTCCAAACAAATCAAAAACGACATTAATAATTCATATATCACACAATCGTAAGTCTCATCCTAATTGCTAGAATTAAACAACAAGTATAATTTTTTGAAAGTTTTCAGGAGCAACATCAGATTAAAGCGTTTATTTGCAGTGCTAAGTTGATTAAAATTATCGAATCTGTATGTGAAGATTTTGTCAAAAATTTGCGTGAATCAAAAAGCAGACAAGAGGATAAGTTTAATGCGATCATTTTTAAACTGCCATTTGTTTATTCAGACATTATTCACTGTTCATTGGATCTACTACAGTTTATTTTGGATGAACCCCTAGAATTCGCTAACTGTGTTAAATACAGTGTGTTTGGATTAGTACGAGACATTTTTAAAGATTTGAAGAAATCTTTAGAAAATGATGGATCTACATTTGACGTTGATATTGATCAAATTCATATTCTAATTAGCTTTATAGGCTTACCGTTGCAATCGGATTTGCGTTTTCAACCACATTTGTGTTCCTACCGAACTGGTCTTTCAGAAGTTATTGGCATTTTATCGGCTGTGACGGAATCCAGTGTTGTGTAAGTGTTAAACGGAATCATAATGTTTTTTGTAAGGGCTATCAACCGTTTTTTGTTACTATGTGTTGATTTTTATTCTTAATTAGTGAAAACAACGGTAAAATATAGCCATATCGACGGCTTAGTTCAGAAAGGAGGATCCCAATTTTTCGTCACTTAAACAGAAATCTAAATGGTAGATTTTCTATCGTTACTTCGTTTTTTAAAAATCACAGATCCACATCACTTCTAGATTTAGGCATTGAAATGTACTACATATAGGCATTGAAATATAATAATTAATTATATTTTTGGGATTCTGAAAGAAATATTTGCATTTATACAGTGTTTAGCATATTTCGACTTATCGAATACAATTTTCCATTTTAAGTGCCGTTAATTTATGGATAATGGGAGAAACGAATATCAAAATATCCATAAAATATCTTAATATATGTACATTAAGTTTAATAGAATCAAAGAAATTTACTGCTTATGTTTAGAAAGTTCATTTGTTGACCGTAGTGCTATTTATTTAATCAACTTGTATAATATTTCTGATATTTCGAGCACTTGTTCAATTCCGTTTTCAAGTTTTCGAATTTAATAAGTCGAATAAATAATTAAGTACTGATATTATATACATCTTACGAATAGAAGGAATATATCGATATTAAAGTCTTAGGTACGTGTTGGTATCTTTCTGTTTTATTTGTTTATTTTTATGTTTGCATACAATTAATTAATTACAATTCTAGGTATATTTTTAATCGTGAAATTTCAGTAGTAGCATTAAAATCTATTAAGATTTGGTCCTTTTTGTTTTATTTTTTAAGTTATTTTTGTTCAAATTTATAATTAACATATCGAGCCATAAAAAGCTCAAGCGACAAAAACGAAATTTTACAGGGGAAGTTTTTTATTATTTATATCCTGTTCAAATTAANAACCGCAAAAAAAGCTCAAGCGACAAAAACGAAATTTTACAGGGGAAGTTTTTTATTATTTATATCCTGTTCAAATTAACAAACAAAAGTGTACTTAAGATAAAATTATTTTGTTATAAATTCATAACGGTACACTGTGTGACGCTGAAATTTTTATAGATGATGCCAATGAATTTATTACCAAAAACGATATATAAAAAATATGTCGTTTGAGGTTTTTTTGCAGTTATGGATCGATTTGTATAATTTTCCAAGCGTTCTTTTGAAATTGTACTTTGTAGCGACAAAATAAACCCAAGGCTAATGGATTGAGTGCAAAATAAATAATATTAAAATCGTTTTTTGTATTTCGGCTTGGTTGGTTGTTTGGTTATGGGAAATTACTTAAAAAAAACAATAAATTTTCGGCTTGGTTGGTTGTTTGCATGGTGAAATTACTTATCAATAACTTCACCATGGTTGTTTGTATGACTTTTTTTATGCTAAAGATACTCTTTTTATTGTCATGTATTTATTGGCTTGCTTTGATTTTAGAATACAATCTGTTTGGTATTGTTCTGCCAGATGTGGACGAAATAAAATAAGGAGTATCTCATTGGAAGGTAAAATAATAACTTTCATATGTGATTTATTTAATATATTTTGTATTGATATCTTAGTTCCCTTATGTCCAAGCTGTCAACGTCCTATGAATGAATACACAAAATTACGTCGCTCACAAAACGTACGATATCTTAAAATATTACCCGCTGAATCCTTAGAGAGCCCCCATAAGTTAAATCAAACTTTTCGTGCTTTAACAGTACGGGTTTTGGATTACTTATACGATTTTCATTTAAAGATTGGTGATCGTTATTTTATTATCGGCTACTACAATTACTTTTCATGCAAACAAGAATTTGAAGCATGGAATCTTACAACAATTTAGCGTCATTAAGGGAGATGTCCGAAATACAATTAGCAGCTTTGTTGAGATATGAAAGCCCACCTGAAACTCCTTCTCAAGTGACACAAATGCTTTTGAGTAATGAACCAAGCAATAAAAATGACAAAAGTGAATCTTCCAATTACTTCTTAGTCAATGATTGTGATCAACATGCCTCCCAAATGCAATCTCAAGTTGATTTTCCAATTTTTCATAACAATAACACATATACTGAAAATATATCACCAGTCATTTCTCCTTTTTCTTTTGGAAGACAAAACAGGGTCAATGAAGAATCCAGTCTTATTTTTTCACAAAAGTCTGAATGTATAGCTTTAAGCAGTTGCGAAACACCCACAAAAATTTCAAACATTTTTTCTTATGATGAAGGAAGTGCAAAACCTAAAACCAATAAATCAGCTAAGAAAAATATAGACGATGACTTTGGAGAATTAGATAATATTTTAAAAAGTATTGATTTTCAATCTTTTTCTGGAGAAAGTCATTTGCATATAAATACTACAAGTATTAGGCAAAAGCAGGTACCATTTTTTATAATGACAACTATTTTAAAATTAAAATATTATAATTTTTAGTACCAATCGGATTTGGAGTTTAAACATTGTGTATTTAAATCAAATGATAAAATTGTAGCTTCATGCCCAGTTCCCATTCAAAATATTAATTCATTAAACCCTAGTAATATTAATGAATTAAGAAAACAGGAAAATTTATATGAGAAGTCTGATTTGGAATGCTATAAAGAAAATTTTATATCCATGAAAAACTGTCCATTGAATGAAGAAACACCTATCGATTTCAAATCAATTGTAAGTGAAGAATTATTTAATAATTAAAATAAAAATCAGTACAGGAATTAATTACACTCAATGTATATCAGGGTAATGAAGAAATGTGTGGTCAGCGTTATAAAGTTCCTACGAATTTAACAATGAAAAAGGAAAATCTTTCAAAAAAGAAAATAAATAATGTGGCCTTAGTGCCATTTTCTATAAAACGACTGTATGATATTGTCACGGCTGATTTTTCCGATTTTGCATTTATTTACTCATTGAGTGCACAATTGTGTCAAGACCGAGTACCAATGGAATGTTTCGTGGTACTAAAAATGCTATTACTTCTTAGTTTGGCATCGATAGGTGTAAGTAACAATGTTATAAAATAAAATCGCAATAATTATTTTATTTATTCATTAGAATGATCCAGATCGTCCTCCAATATCAGTCGTTGCAATGTCCGATGACACTTATATGACCGATTATTTAATGGTAAATATAGGAAAGCTAGCAACACGTTTTGTGGGACCAACGGGTGATATTAAACCATCATCGTCTGAAAGCAATTGCTTTGAAGCAGATCATATTTTACTAGCACGAGGTGGAGTTTATTACGTAGGTGACTGGAATCGTTTAAAGCTTAAAAGAGCAGAATCTATTTTTAAAATTATTGAATGCTCTAATGTATCTGTGAATAACTCGGCCGCATATCCCTTAGAAACTTCTATTTGGACTCATTGGCATTCATTTATGTATAATTCGAAAGACCAACAAACGTTTAATAAGTTCTTAAAGTATGTTGAATTAAAAAACATTAAATAATTCAATTGAAAGTAACTGTACTGTTTCAGAATATTTGGCATACCAGTCTTTGTTTGTAATGATAATCACGAAACTTTGGTCGATTACACCTTAGAGCAATCGTCTATTAGGGTTTTTGAGTCCACCATTGATCATCTATCAATTACTGAAGATGACATGCGCAACTTTCTAGTACATGTATCGCAATGTAATGTAAATTTAACACCAGGAGCCTCATCGTTACTTAAGAATTATTATGTGGCATCTCGATCTTTTAGACAAGGTATGTTTCAAAATTAGAAAAAAAAATTATTTTATAAAATATTTTTCTTCAGATTGTCTGTCACAACAATCATTTACAACTCTGAAACAGCTTGCAGAATCTTTTTGTAAACTTTCCATGCGCAATGAGGTGTCTACAGACGATGTATTAGCAGCAATTGTACTATGTGAACACTCCGTTCAAAATATTTTTAGTTCTTGCGACAAGCCACCACCATATTTTGGTTCATTTCCTTTTGTTGGTGCAGTTGATAATTATTTAAATGAATTTAAGCAATGGCTTGATCGTTATTTGAATAATTTTGAAAAATAATTCAAAACTATTTGGTAACTGGTAAGATTATAAAAGATCCAGAGTATCATTTAAAAAATATGGACATTACAAGTAGTTTTCAAAAAGAAGGGAAATTAATATTAAAATTATTTTTTTTGTTTCTGTAAAATATAAATTCCGAATGCCGGATAAAAGATTTTCGGTTACAACATTAATAGTTTATGTATTTTGAATTGAAAAATCTTATAATTTTTAATACGAAATTACTTCTCTAAACTTTTACAAAACACATGAATGCGATTAATAACACGCAACTGCGTTGCCATTTGCCAAGTTTTTATATGAAAAAAGCTTTCATTAAGTTTGTTTTCTTATGGTGGATTACCCATGGTTTCGGAACAAAGTGTTTGCTCCGAAATAATTTTAGTTTTTTGAGAGTTTCTTGTGAAACGATTCACCCACATCGAACAATTGTTCTGGAAAAACAAGGCTATCATATTAAATATGTTTGTAAACGACGTGTTAGTTTTACTATTTTTTTCATTTTTGCTTATAAAATTGAAGTATATGGCAGCACTGTTCAACTGTTTCGGAACAAGACTTAAAATTAAACCAATTCAAGCTGAAATTGTTCCGAAGCAAATTAACTCTTTCTCTCTCTCTTCCAAAAAGAAAAAGTTCAAACTCCATATAAAAAAATTGTTTTGGAACAAAAATTTTGGATTTCTTTTAAAATTTTGGTTTTGGTTAAGTTTTCTTGTAAAATAAAGTTTTTTTTTTAGATTTGATGCCCTTTACAAAAAAAAAAAAAAAAAAAATTAACTGGCAAGGTTGGCACGCTCCCTTATTTATATCGTATATAAATACATGTAACGTCGAGTATTTATGACACTTCAATCTCAGTTGGATTGCCATATACAATAAAATTCTTTTCTACGTCTGAAAACTTTTTGTTGTCCATAATTTTTAGTAATAAAAAGAAATATTTGATTATATTTACATCTTTTCGTAACATGAACATTATTTCATAACTTAACTTGTTCCCCAGTTTATTAATAGGACATAACATACCAATCCTCCATTTTTTTTTATTTATTTAAAAACATAATGCAATGCAAAATATTAATAAACCGACAAATTTGGCAACAAAAAAATTGAATTTAAAAATGTTCGCTTGTTGCTACCAAGGCATATTATTTGGTAAAGCAAACTTATTTAAAGTAACTACAATAGTTTTTATTTCCAGTTACAATTATCTACTTTTTGGTCTTTTTTTATTAAAAAGTTAACGTTTTGCTACAAATATGTATATTTTGTTGTCGAAACTATTTCGCTGGTTGCTACGCAGCGAAAATATAATAAGGACAAGTAGTCACCTTGTGTCGGTTTATTTTCAAAATAATGTATGTAGTATTAATTTCTTATTTTTAAGTAACTCTTTTAGTTTTTATAATGCTCATCTACTTCACTAATGTCAAAAATTTTAATTTGAAAATTCATATTTTTAAGTTAAGACGCTAATGGAGAGAATCAGCGATAAATATGATAAACAGATGAAATTTTTACTTCTTTTTTTAAAAATATTAATTGATGCACTACTAAAACCTAACGTGCGGAGCTTTATGCTATTTTGTATTCAACTTAAGTTTTAAGATTTGTAATAAACAAACTGTAGTTTACATTTTTATTGTTTTATGTTATTGCATTACGCACTTCTTAATTTTGATCGAATTCATTATTCGAAAATTTTAGTATTTTATATTAGTATTAATTACAAAAAAATTTATAAATATTAAATTAGATATGAAAATAAATTTGTATGCGTAGAATTTAAAATATAGTAAAAAGAATGGTAAACAATAATTTCTTTTTAATTCTTGTGAACTAAAAAATAAAAATAAAAATGCTTATAGTTAGGATTAACTTAGAGTAAATATTAATAAACAATAATGATCTTTTATCAAAATAATTAAATTTAAATTATTTTAACAACTGTAGAGTATTAGAAATATTGTATTAGAAATACAACACATTGAGCTAATTAAAAATACAGAGTCGAATTTTCTAGAAAATAAAACCAAGAGAATAGCGAATACTTAATAACTATTAAACTTTGGTATTTATTTATGTCTATTTAGATACATAGTTGTATATATGTGTTAACTATATACATATGTATGTAGATTTGATTCGTACTAAACATTTTGTAATATGAATTATATTGAGCGAAACAAAATTCGTTAAAAGTTCATGATATTTATTTAATTTTAACTTTTGACTTTGATAAAGTTGAATAGTTATAATTTATCAAATTTCGGCCAGTTGTCTCAGATAACTAACATTATAAACTGCATATTTGAAGAACCGTATCAACTCAGTCAGGCAAATGGTATCATCTTTGTAGAGTAATTTATTTCGAAATATTATTATTAAAAATACCTTATTAGGGCACGGCAGACTACTTCAAACAAAAATGAGAAATTATTCACTTTTTGTAGCAAACATTCACTGACTAAGAAATGTCTAGCATTTAAAAACTATTTATATTTTCTGATAAAGCTGTTCGGTGTACAAACAAAGTTTAGTACAAAAGCGATTTCCTCCATTTACATTTTTACAACAATTATTTAATTTCATTTTCCGGTATATGACGGTATCTTTAGAGAAGAAATATGATAGTTGGAGATGTGAAAACCTATAAGTAAAGTAGTAATATTTTGATATTGTATAAAATCGTTGCTTTTAATATAACTTCATCTAATCGAATTGTATTATACTGTAATCCATTTAGTGTTATGTTTATAGTTTTGTGCGTCATAATTATGTATTTACGCCAAACTTTATTCGAAATGTGTATTTCCGATTAGTAATCAACCGTAGCATAAGCCAATTTTTTAAAGAAAAGATGTAAATCGGTAAAATGTTCTTTTTTTAGTTGATACTTTCAAACTCTAAACATCAATAACAGAATCATTTTTTTTTATTTCCATAATATGCGTTTGCTTAAGTTTTTCTTGCATTTGAG
Source organism: Sarcophaga bullata (assembly GCA_005959815.1). Classification (NCBI taxonomy): domain Eukaryota; kingdom Metazoa; phylum Arthropoda; class Insecta; order Diptera; family Sarcophagidae; genus Sarcophaga; species Sarcophaga bullata. The sequence goes on along the minus strand of QOCX01001052.1, from coordinate 38,612 downwards.
TTAGCATATCTTGCATACGACGTATCTCCTCATCTTTTTGTAGTAACAAGCGATCAGTTTCGGAGATTGCTGTCTCAAAGCCATTCGTAGAGCTTATTGAATCACGCTTCAGTTTGCCACGTTCACGCAAAGCATGCTGTGATATTTGCGAGATACATTGTGCACGAAAGTTTTCATAATGCACATCTTGTGTCGTATCTTTAAGATCTTGCATATGAGTTGAAATCAGGAATGTCCTTAGTTTTATAAAATCGCTATGGTCAGGATCTTCTACATTTACAACTCCCCAGGGATACTGACGTCCACGAACTTTTTTCCCCGCTATATCAAGTATTGTGTTGCTGCCAACAACAGCAAATGGTATGGATGCTTTTAATTCGCGATCCTGTTGTTTGAAATCTTCATCTTCATCAGAATCGCATTCAGGAAATTGATATAACTGAATGTGGCTTTCTTCCAAATCTCTTAGTATACGTTCCTTCAAATTACGGATTTCTGTCTTTGTCAGACAATCCGATTTCCCAATTACTAATACAATGTTCACTTTACGATGTAATCGTCTTAATAAATCCAAATCCATTTGACGCAAACTATATTAAGAGAGTAAATATAAAAAATTTGGAATAGAAATTAGAAATTAAAATTATTTTCTATCCGATATAGCATAGTTGACAGTTGAAGTTAATTATTTTTTATTTTGTTTCTTTAATAGATACATATAAACATACAGTATGAACCAAAATATAAACAATTTTTCTTAACCATTGACTACTCCAAAATATGAACTTTGTACATAGGCTTTAAAATTTGAACAGTTTGTTTTTTTATTTCAGTTACAAAGCATTAGAAATTGGGGAAATCCCGAGTTATTTATGTTTATCAAAGCCTATTTTTTCGTTAGTTACTAAAACCTAAATAATTTGTGTGCATACAAAAAAGCACAAATTTTTAACTTTAAAAAAAATATGAAATTTTGGAAAATTTACAAAAAGATGCAAGTGTTACTAATTTAGCAAAGAAATATAGGAATAATGAAGTCATAGAATATATGGAATAAAAAAACTAATTATTATTTCAAAATGCGTTCAACAATACATTTATTGGACCTGGAAAAAGAAAAATGGGAAAAATCCTTTGTAATCGATGTTTTTATGTATGAGGAGATAAAAAGATTTCGAATTATGGACCTGATTTTAAAAGAGAAATCCAAAGAACTTCATTTAAAATTAAAGAAAACAACATTTTTTTTCACAATTTTAAGCCATTTGTAAATATGAACACATTCCGAAAATATGAACAAGCCTTTGTTTTATTTTAGGTTATAATATCATATATGGTATAATGTAATATTTTAAGCGAAAAGACTTCAAGGATGAGGAAACAAACAGGCACACAATTAAAGGGATGTGAAGACCAACCTTTTTCACCACGATATATTATATATAACACAGATATATATAATATGGTAATATATTATCAGCGATATATAATATAGTATATAATCTTTCTGCTGTAAACTTTCAAATTTTCGTGGAGTTAGGGCCTTTCTACACTGAGACCAACGATATACTAATTGCGATTCTGAACTTAAGAAAGCACCAATTTTCTTTTCGAAATCAATGTTTGACAATAAACATTCCTACACTTGCCCGGAAATTTAATATTCGGTTAAAACTTAGATAAGAATGATTGAAATTTCATAATCTTTTATCAGTACTTATATGTGGTTAGTATTCCAATTCGACAAAGCAAATTTAAAATCGAACAATTTAAACTCGATAGACAGATGCACTAAAAACTGGCATAACATTTATTTAGAATGACTAGTCAGTTCAACGTATAATGTGTACTTACAAATACATATGTGGGGTGTCATGAATATTTTATATGTACAATTGTTATAATCCTTTTATATCTATATACTCTCGGACATTATCTTGGCTCTGTTTCTTTCTTCACTGTTTGAGCAATCGTCTAAGATTTCTTTACCACTATCAATGGTTTTTTCTGATGTTTCTCCTCTTTATTTTTTAATACTTTGTTCACTTATGATTTCTCTACATCGAGAACTGAATGTATTTAAATGGTTAAGTAAAATAACTTAAAAATTAAATAAATCTTAAAAGTTACTTATTACTTTTTTTTTGAAAATTTAGCAATCAGTTTACATACATACAGTGTTTTGACAAAACAAGGAAGTTTGCCAAAAGTTCATATATGTGTTTTAATCTAACGAAAATAAAAATATTTGTGCAGTTTATTATATGTAAGGGGAGTGAGAAAACATTATTTAGATAAAAATAATAAGAAAAGTTCATCATTTGATTAAAAGGTAATTTTTATTTTACATAGGATACATAATTGGCCATTGGACAACCCTTGTCAGGATTACGGGCATAACTTCTCGTCACCCACTTATTGTTGTGTGTGTTAATTTTTATACATTATGGCGAGACCTACAGTTTAAAGTCGACTCGAACGACAGGATTTGGTTTGAGAAACTTCTCGTTGGCAATTTTATTTACTCTCAGCGATTCTGCTGATAGGAAGCCGCCGAAGACAATATTTTTCTTCATATTCGTTGTTTGATGTCTTGGACCGGGGATTCCAAACACACTACCTGCTAGACTTACGGCGACTTTATTTTTGCGGTGGGAATTATTCTGAACTTTTACGTTAGAATGCATTTAATCGCACATCTATTTTGAAAAAACAAATTTCTTTTACGGTGTTTTTAATCGAGAAAATTTAAAAATTTTTCTTTAAAGGATTCACAAAAACTTTTGTAATCCTATATATTCATAAAACAAATATCGAAAGAAGGTTATAATATATAAAAAGTAATAAGTCGCCGTAGTCTAGCAGTAGTTTTTTTTCTGTGTTGGAATCCCCGGGTCAACATCAAAAAACGAAAAATGAAGAAAATATTTCTTCGGCGGCTTTCCTATCAGCAGAAACGCTGAGAGTAAATACAAAATTGCCACGAGATTCTCAAAATCTTGTCGTTCGGAGTCGACTTTAAACTGTAGCGGTCTCGCCAATCATGATTATAAAATTAACCACACACAACATAAGTGGTGAGAAATTATGCCGTAATTCCTTGACAACCGGGTTTGTAAGGCCAATTATGTTTATGTAAAATAAAAATTACCTTATCATTGATGAACTTTTCTTAATTTTTTTATCTAAATATGTTTCTCACCCTTACATAAATATAACTTCCACCAAATTTTTATTTTCGTTAGATTAAAACACATATATGACTTTTGACAAAGCTTCCATTGTTTTGTCAAACAACTGTATGTATGTAACGATTGCTATAATTTTCAAAAAAAGTAATAAGTAAACTTTTTTTAAGATTGTCATTTATTGTTTTAAAGTGTATTTTACGGCTTAACATTTAAATAAAGTTTATTATAAACAATTATAATAAAAAAAAATAAAGAGGAGAAACATCAGAAAACCATTTTTAGATAGCGGGTGGTCAAGAAAATCTGACAGAGATTGCCAAACAGTGGAAGACAAGAAACAGAGCCAAATAATGTCCGAGATGTATATAGATATAAAAGGATATAACCAATTGTACATATAAGATATCATACATACATATGTATTTGTAAGTAACACATTATAGTTGAACTGACTAGCCATTCTAATAAATTAAATGCCAAGGTTTATAGTGCTCTTGCTATCGATTTAAATTGTTCGAATTTTAAATGTTGCTTTTTTGTCGAATTGGGAAATACTACACATATAATTACTGATAAAATTTTTGAAATTTCAATCATTCTTATCCTAAAGTTTTTCGAATATTAAATTTCGGCCAAGTGTTTAGGATGTTTATTGTCAAAACATATGATTTCGAAAAGAAAAATTGGTGCTTTTCTAGTTCAGAATCGCAAATTAGTTATATCTTGGTCTCATGTAGAAAGGCCCTAACTACAAATTTGAAAGTTTACAGCAGAAAGATATATATATATATATATCTTGGTGATTATATATTTTATATATATATATCTGGTGTTTATATATATATATATCTGTGGTGAAAAAGGTTGGGTCTTCACATCCCTTTAATTGTGTGGCCTGTTGTTTCCTCATCCTTGGAAGTCTTTTTTCGCTTAATTAATATTACATTTATACATATATATGATATATAACCCTAAATTTTTAAAACAAAGCTTGTTCATATTTTCGGAATTGTTCATATTTACAAATGGCTTAAATTGTGGAAAAAAAAAATGGGGGGTGTTTCTTTAATTTTTTAAATGAAGTTCTTGGCTTTTCTCTTTTTTTAAAATCAGTCCACTTTAATCGAAATCTTTTTATCTCTCATTTTACATAAAAACCATCGATTTTAAAAGATTTTTCCATTTTTCTTTTCCAGGTCCAATAAATGTATTGTTGAACCATTTTGAAATATAATTAGTTTTTTTATTCCATATATTCTAGACTTCATTATTCCATATTTCTTTGCTAAATTAGTAACACTTGCATCTTTTGTAAATTTTCCAAAATTTCATATTTTTTTAAAGTTAAAAATTTGTGCTTTTTTGTATGCACACAAATTATTTAGGTTTTAGTACTAACGAAAAAATAGGCTTTGATAAACATAAATAACTCGGGATTTCCCCAATTTCTAATGCTTTGTAACTGAAATAAAAAAACAAACTGTTCAAATTTTAAAGCCTATGTACAAAGTTCATATTTTGGAGTAGTCAATGGTTAAGAAAAATTGTTTATATTTTGGTTCATACTGTATGTTTATATGTATCTATTAAAGAAACAAAATAAAAAATAATTAACTTCAACTGTCAACTATGCTATATCGGATAGAAAATAATTTTAATTTCTAATTTCTATTCCAAATTTTTTATATTTACTCTCTTAATATAGTTTGCGTCAAATGGATTTGGATTTATTAAGACGATTACATCGTAAAGTGAACATTGTATTAGTAATTGGGAAATCGGATTGTCTGACAAAGACAGAAATCCGTAATTTGAAGGAACGTATACTAAGAGATTTGAAGAAAGCCACATCAGTTATATCAATTTCCTGAATGCGATTCTGATGAAGATGAAGATTTCAAACAACAGGATCGCGAATTAAAAGCATCCATACCATTTGCTGTTGTTGGCAGCAACACAATACTTGATATAGCGGGGAAAAAAGTTCGTGGACGTCAGTATCCCTGGGGATTGTAAATGTAGAAGATCCTGACCATAGCATTTTATAAACTAAGGACATCCTGATTTCAACTCATATGCAAGATCTTAAAGATACGACACAAGATGTGCATTATGAAAACTTCGTGCACAATGTATCTCGCAAATATCACAGCATGCTTTGCGTGAACGTGGCAAACTGAAGCTGATTCAATAAGCTCTACGAATGGCTTTGAGACAGCAATCTCCGAAACTGATCGCTTGTTACTACAAAAAGATGAGGAGATACGTCGTATGCAAGATATGCTAACTCAAATGCAAGAAAAACTTAAGCAAAGCATATTATGGAAATAAAAAAAATGATTCTGTTATTGATGTTTAGAGTTTGAAAAATATCAACTAAAAAAAGAACATTTTTACCGATTTACATCTTTTCTTTAAAAAATTGGCTTATGCTACGGTTTGATTACTAATCGGAAATACACATTTCGAATAAAGTTTGGCGTAAATACATAATTATGACGCACAAAACTATAAACATAACACTAAATGGATTACAGTATAATACAATTCGATTAGATGAAGTTATATTAAAAGCAACGATTTATACAATATCAAAATATTACTACTTTACTTATAGGTTTTCACATCTCCAACTATCATATTTCTTCTCTAAAGATACCGTCATATACCGGAAATGAAATTAAATAATTGTTGTAAAAATGTAAATGGAGGAAATCGCTTTTGTACTAAACTTTGTTTGTACACCGAACAGCTTTATCAGAAAATATAAATAGTTTTAAATGCTAGACATTTCTTAGTCATGAGATGTTATTGCTACCAAAGTTTGAATAATTTCTCATTTTTGTGAAGTAGCTGCCGTCCTAATAAGGTATTATTTAATAATAATAATTTGTTCGAAATAAATTACTTCTACAAAGATGATACATTTAGCCTGAACTGAGTTGATACGGTTCTCTCAAATATGCAGTTTATAATGTTAGAGTTTATCTGAGACAACTGGCCGAAATTTGATAAATTTATAAATAACTATTCAACTTTATCAAGTCAAAAGTTTAAAATAAATAAATATCATGAACTTTTAACGAATTTTGTTTCGCTCATTTTTGGGTCGCTAATTTCGTCATTATTAATTACAAAAAACTATGTTCGGGAGGGAGTGGAATGAGTAAGTGTTTGTGTATAATATAAAGGTAGCTCGATTTAACTGTGAACGATAAGTTGCGAGGTTGCAGTAAACTAAATTGTTATAAGATTATAAAGTTCGCAAAAATTATTATATGTTTTTTTATTCTTGGATGGATAGGAG